>LPNX010727368.1:109399-155986 GCA_001517045.1 Pseudotsuga menziesii
TCTAAATTAACATTCAAATAATAAAAATTAACATTACAAAAGTATCCATCGTATTATTAAAGACTAATTCAATATCATAAATTTATTAATAATTCATCATACTCTTAATTTTCTAACTTTCAAAGCTATCTTTATGTTCTCTCCGGTGGCTGAGGAAGTTTTCATATTTAACACAATTTTGTTACCAAAAAAATTAATTATCATTATTATACATGCCTCAGGCAGGTATATTGTAATCGATCACCTTTTGACTTTGGTTGATTTTGCTATTAGTAGGTGTTTTTTGAGGCAGCTATAAAAAATTAAAACCTGTTTTGCAAAGTGTGACTTAGGGGTTTGTAAAATATTTTTTTTTATTTTGTGAAAAAGCTATTTTTGTAAATAGCTGATTGGTGGATAGAAGATGATGTCAGCCTTGGGATTTGGTATCTGGATTTGAGTTGACATGTGGCAAGATGATGTCATAATAATAAAATTAAAAAAATCAAAATTATTTCCCATTGCCAAGTCGCACCATGGGAGCCAGCTATTCTGGGTTCGCGTTTGCAGACTCGTTGGCCATCAAATGCGTGGTTCTGCTACAAGTGGACCACCTGCTCCTATGCCACCAAGTCTACTCATGCTTAGGACCTGTGAATCACGACCAGCGCTGCTGCCTTCCCTCGGCACCTTGAAGAACTTGAAGACATTGAGGCTACAGCATTGTCAGAATTTGAAACGGTTGCCTGATTCTGTTGCACAGTTGCTATGTTTTTGAAAATTGTTGAAGAAATGGCTTTGGGATTTGCCATCTCAAGATATTCAAGAACGCAAGAGACGTGCTCGGAATTTATAAAGCTGGATACGGTCGAGAGAATGTCAAAAAATCAGTGAAAAGTTTCAGGTGTTGTAGAGAATCTGGGTGTTATACTCATATTTGAAAATCAGTGAAAAGTTTCAGGTGTTGTAGAGGTTGAATATTCCTGTTCAAAGTTTTATTTATATATAGATATGGAAGCATTTAGTTATCATGTTATTCAAGGCCTGAAAAGCAGATGGATGATGGTTGTAGCTTGCTTCCTTATTCTCTCGTTTGCTGGATTGAATTATATTTTTGGTTTGTATTCGCAAACTATCAAGATAAATCTAGGATATGATCAGGAGGTGATCGATACATTGGCTTTCTTCAAGGACTTGGGTGCAAATGTAGGCATCATTGCCGGTCTCATCAATGAGTTCTGTCCACCATGGGTTGTTCTGACAATGGGTTCAGCTATGAACCTCATTGGATATCTCATGATTTGGCTCTTTGTGATGAGCAGAGTTGCAAAGCCTGCAGTGTGGCAGATGTACATGTATCAATGCATCGGAGGGAGCTCCATGACATTCGCGAATACTGGAACAATTGTCACTTGTGTCAAAAAATTTCCAAGAGGCAGAGGGCTCGTCATTGGGCTGCTTAAGGGATTTGTAGGTCTAAGTGGTGCTATTATCACTCAGATCTATAGGGCTATCGGCAAGGATGAACAACCCAGCTTTCTCATAATCCTGGCTGCTATTCTTCCCACTTCTGTAGTGCTCTTATTGATGCCTATCATTAGGCCTATGGAAGCTCCAAAAGAGAAGAACGAGACCAAGAACTTTTATATTTTTCTTGTCATGGCCCTGGTGCTAGCCGGCTTGCTTATGGTTTTTATTTTGCTGGAAAACTTGTTGGTTCTTCCACAGAGTGTGATTCAAATGTTTGCTGCAGTAACAATTCTGACAATCTTTTTGCCATTGTTGATAGTCATACGCTCAGAGCTTCAAAAGTCAGACAACGTTGTTCAAGGGGATCAGTTCAAAGATGCATTCTCAGATCAAAGGAAGTCTAAGATTGAACTGGAAAGCTGCTGCGAGGATATCAACTCTGCCTCCGTTGAGATATCAATACCTGTAACAGAAGGCAAATTTGCTGAGAGTAGCAATGAAGTGCTAGGAGCTGATAGTGAGAAGCAATTAAAAGGTAAATGGCCTCAAAGAGGTGAAGACCATACAATTGTTCAAGCACTAATGAGCTTAGACTTGTGGATACTTTTCTTGGCAACAACATGTGGATTGGGATCTACAATTACTGCAATCGACAACATGTGGATTGGGATCTACAATTACTGCAATCGACAACATGGGACAAATTGGAAAATCCTTGCAATACTCCTCTCTGAGTATAAGCACTTTTGTTTCACTTCTGAGTATCTGGAACTTCTTAGGCCGAGTCGGGGCAGGCTTCATCTCTGAAATACTTCTGCACAGGTATTCAATTCCTAGGCCCTTTTTGCTGAGCCTAGTCCTGTTAGTTGCATCTGTAGGTCATCTACTTGTTGCTTCGGAACTCCCTAGATCCCTTTACATGGTCTCCATTCTGATCGGCATGTGCTTCGGTGCACAGTGGCCTCTCTTGTTTTCTATCATCTCCGAACTGTTTGGGCTTCGCCATTTTGCAATTCTGTACAATATCGGAGCAAGTGCTAGCCCTCTGGGGGCCTACTTGTTCTCTGTTAGGGTAGCAGGATACTTTTACGATAGGCAAGCAAAGCTCCAAATGCCAGGAGCTGCATCAAATGATATGATGTGTGTTGGAAAGTCATGCTTTGAGCTAACGTTTTTCATAATGGCATCAGTGAGCATCGTTGGTTCGGCTATTGCAGCCGTTCTGGTGTACAGAACCAGGCAATTCTACAAGCAAGACATATATGGCAAATTCAATACACAGGCTGTTGACTAGTAATGATCAAAAGCCTCATGTATGGATCAAGCAGGAAGAAGTAATGATAAATTGATTCAGGTGTGATTTCCAATTCGGCGCTGATTGGTGAGTTGGAAATTGTACTATTATTGTACTAAGAATTCTGTGTGTCCATTGATAATAGATCACGGGAATGTGCAAATTTGTTCTTGGTTATTCTTGTGTTCTACTTACAAGTGTTGAAGGAGCACATGCTGGCCTTTAATTTTTGTCTCATTTAATGGAAAAGAGGTGATGTACTTGTTGCTATCTATTCTGTAGAGACAAAACAAGTTCACTGCGGGAACTGCTATAATAGCTATTTTATATGACAAAGCTAATCTAGTTCTCTCAGTGGCAACAATTATGCAGTCAACAACATGTGAACTACCACTCACCGGTCAGAGAAAGCTCATGTGCATAAAACATATATGGTCAAAAAAAAGCTCATTGTTCATAAAGATATTTAATTTAATTTTTACTTATTTAATTTAAAATAATAATAAAATTTTTAATATAGTACAAACACACAAACAATATAAATTTTTTAATATTTAGTTATATAAATGATTAATTTCCTTTTTAAGGTCCGATAGACCAAACTTTGGTCTCGGGGACGTTAACCATCATCATCATCATCATCAAATAAAAAACTAAAATGTATTAGATAATGAAGAATAGTAAAATTTTCATAATAGACTACAATCTCATCATGCAAGGCTAAGAATGCTAGAAATTGGGCACAATGGACTTAAGAAAATAGTATTTAAAACCAGATGAAAGACAAAATCCAATGTATAGCATATTTTTCTTTTAAAAATGTTTTTTTTTTATGTTAAGTTTCATGTTTTTTTCCGAACAAGTAGATATATGCATGTTATTTGATAACAATAGTTTATTTTGAACTATCTATAAATTATTCTTGGAAAATCCATTATTCAAAATATTGAACTAAAAAATATTTTTTTTTTCAATTTAAAATAATTAAATTTATTTTAAATTTAAATTATAAATTTATAATAAAATATAAATAAACTATTCTCACAACAATGAAATTAATTTATAGTCTTATAAGCTATTATTTCTCATTTCCTATTTATGCTAGTCTATAAAGAAACTTGCATATTTTTATAACATAAGTCAAGAATATTACTAGAAGTATGTAAGGAAGCTTGAATATGCTTGTTTTATGCTACATTGCAATAACCTATATCGTATTTAAATGGACATTTTTAATTCATTTTTGTTTTAATTTCTTTCAAATTGTAATTATATTTGTTTTATCATATATTTTTATAGAAAAATTATCCTATTGCTATATATTTTCAATCTCTTCTTAGGAGGCAGGTATTAAGCAACTTTGTTGCTTATTCCACTTGTTTAAATAATATATAAAATCTTTTATTGCAATGGTTTAGTTTTTCAAAAATTCAATTAAATTCATATAAAATGGTAAGAAATTAAAGATTTATATTTACATCCATATACTTTCGTCTCATCAACATTGTAAATTTAATTTACATGTAATAATTTTATATAAATTAAGACAATGTAATGATTTTATATAAGACAAGACCATGTGTTTAGAATGAAAATATATACACGATACGAAAAATTAAATTTTTATCGATAATTTAAATTAAAAAATAAATATAAAATAATCATTAATCTTTAAATCTCCTACTTTCAATAATTTAAGATTATCTTTTACTCCGACTCGAGGTTTTAAAATAAATGTTGTATAAGAATTCCTCTCTCGGAAGAAAACCCATTGAAAAAAAATTGTTGTGCAAGAATTCCTCACTAAGAATCAAAATAACTCTTAAAATGTACATATTCATATAAGAAAAAATAATATGTACTTAAAATGGGCGTTAGCTTTCCACCCAACCATTTGCATCGACAATGTCGGATGTGACAGCTCACGCAAGCCAGATCGTCCGATCGATGCAAATGGTCCGGTGAAAAGCTAACGCCCTTAAAATATACAATATTCATAAAATGTACATATTCTATAAAGGAGAGAATAATATGTACTTTGTTCCATCACATGTGGAATAATTTATTCAAAAGTAAATATTATAAAAAAATATTTAATTTACGATTAAAATTTGACTAATATCTTTATTTTAATTTTATAAACATTAGAATATGCATTTTTATCTTATCATGTGGGTGAATGATTAACTATTTTTTAAGTTCGCTTTGGAGCAGAAAGATAAAGAATATCTAAATGAGAGTAGTGGGAACTATGGTTAAATATTTATTTTAATTATATTTATATTATAATTTATTTTTAGTATTTTTTTAATATTAATAATTTTTAATTATAGTAATAGAATTTAAATTTTATAAATTGAAAGAATTTATGATTTTTAAAAGTTATTTTTTCAAAAATGATGGATCTACACCACATTAAATTAAATTGTAATTTCATAATATTTGTTATAATACAAATATTTGTAACCTTCAAACTCGAAAAACTAAAATTATGAAGATCTAGAAATTTGTCTATTTTTACTCTTTGAGTATGTAAATAACATTTTATAAACCAAAATTAATCTTAATTAACCACCACCATCATTATCATCAATATATATATATATATATATATATATATATATACTAATAAAATAATCTATTTTATTAATCCTTTTAAAATCCCATAAATCAAAACTAATCAAAATTAACTAGCATCATCATTATCATCAATTTAAAAATATAAACTAATCTTAATTAATAACATCATCATTAAATCAACAATTTAATAATATAAACTAATCTTAAACAACTAACGTCAATCATGATTATTAATTTAAGAATATATTATTTTAATTTTCAAATAATAATAAAATACTTTATTTTCTATAACTATTATTCTCCTAAAAAATCTCAAAATATATGATTGGTCGTTACCATGCTGAGTTGGTGATGGACAAACTCACCACCAAACCAAACAGCATGTCAAATTAAATGTATTATCAAGAAAATGATAAACTATAACTATTATTCTCCTAAAAAAAATTCAAAATATATTGTCGGTCGTTCCCGTGCTGAGTTGGTTATGGACAAACTCACCACCAAACCAAACAGCATGTCAAATTAAATGTATTATCGAGAAAATGATAAACTTTATAGATTTTAAGGATTTGTAATTTTTTTAAAATGACGAGTCTACACCATATTAAATCGTAATTTCACAATCTTTGTTACAATATAAACTTTTTTAATTTTCAAATATGTAAAACTAAAATTATGAAGATTTAGAAACACTTTTTGTATAAGTCTTTGAACATGTAAATAAAATTTTAATTCTCTTAAAATCCTATAAACTAAAACTAATCTTAGTTAACTACCACCACCATCATCATCATCAATTTAAAAATATATTATTTCATTTTTAAAATAATAATAAAATAGTATATTTTACTAATCCTTTTAAGATCCCAAAAGAAAAAACTAATCTTAATTAACTAGCATCATCGTCATCAATTTAAAAATATAACATTTGTGGAGTAACCTTTGTTACTAACACTAGCATAGATCCAAATCCTAAGCCTTTTTATTTAAGGTTGACATATAATATATTTTTTATTAATAGTTAATATTATTTATGATTGACATATAATACTTTTATTATTAATATTTAATATTATTTATGGCCACATATAATATTTGTTATTACTTTTTATTTTGTTAGGAATGAACATTACAACATCTCCCTCCATGGGTTGTTTAGGAGGCCTTGCACATGGTCTTAAAACCATTTGCAAGGCCCTCCTAAACCATGTACAATAAAACCATGGGTTGTTTAGGAGGCCTTGCACATGGTCTTAAAACCATTTGCAAGGCCCTCCTAAACCATGTACAATAAAACCATGGGTTGTTTAGGAGGCCTTGCACATGATTTTAAAACCATGGGTTGTTTAGGACAATGCCAACATTTTTTTGCGGATAATTCAAATTTTTATTTTTTATTATTTTGTTAGGTAGGAACATTACATAATCTCCCTCCATATAAGGTTGTAACGTTTGTTCCTAACAAAATAATAAAAAATAAAAATTTTAATTATGGGCCAAAAACAATGTATGTGGGATATGTTGAAATGTTCCTACTTAACAAAATAATAATAAATAAAAAATTTAATTATCCTAACAAAAAAATGTTTCCCTTGCACATGGTTTTAAAACCATGTGCAAGGCCCTCCTAAACAACCCACGGTTTTATTGTATATTGTATATGGTTTTTAAATTATGGGATTATGAAGATATAATTTAAATTTAAATAAATTTAAATTGCACCTCTCAATATTTAATATTTTTGGGGGCTTGATAGAGCCTAAGATTTAGATCTAGGCTAATATTCTTAAATTGATGATGATAATGCTAGTTAATTAAGATTAGTTTAAATAATAATAATAAAATAGTCTATTTTACTAATTCTTTTAAGCTCCTAAAAGTCAAAACTAATCTTAATTAACTAATATCATCATCACCAATTTTAAGAGTATAAACTAATCTTAATTAACTTGCATCATCATCATCAATTTAACAATATAAACTAATTTTAATTAACTAACATCAATCATGATTATTAATTTTAGAATATATTATTCTATTTTTAAAATAATAATAATAAAATACTTTATTTTACTAATATCCATTAAGCTATAACTATTATCCTCCTTAAAAAAAATTCAAAATATATGGTCGGTCGTTACCATGCTGAGCTGGTTTTGGACAAACTGACCACCAACCCAAACAGCATGTCAAATTAAATGTATTATCAAGAAAATGATATTTTTGTCTAACACCAATACGGTATGTTATTAATATCTGAATAAAACAAACAACAGACGTGGGTGATGTGGGCTCTAAGACCTTTACTCTATAAGATACAAGATCCACGCCACCAATGGTGGGCTGGCTGCCACTTATACCCAGGTTTTCCATTGACTCACATTTAAAATTAAATTCATGCCATTTATACCCAGGTTTTCCATTGACTAACTTTTAAAATTGGAGCTAGTTATTGGAGCTGTCTAAACAGGGGACTTTTTTTTTCAAGGTGATTTTATGCCGGAATACGGTGAATTTAATCTACAATATGCCGGAAAACGGTGAATTTAATCTACAAAATCTGTAATTTTTGGAGTTTGTTAGGCGATTTTAAATTTAAAAATCAAATTAAGTAACACCTACACACTGTAGAATCTAACCGTGTTTTTAAACATTTTGAAAATTTCGTCAAGATTCATGGCAAAAAAAAAACTGATAAACACTAGCCAGAAAATTAAATACATTGTAATCCTGCTGTAAGGTCGAAGGGGCTCCAGCAAAATCAATTCAATCATACCAATTTGAAGTTTCCGGTCCATTTCGATTCCGCGGTACGGTCCAAGAGGCTAAGACCAAATCTTTCCCATGATTCCGATCGAAGTTTCCGACCCTTTTCCATCTCGCGGTACAATCAAAGAAGCAAAACCCAATTCTTTGAATGAATTTACCAATGGAAGTTTCCCATCTAAACAAACAAATCGGCACAGCGTGGAAGTTTCCGATCTAAATAAACAAATCGGCAGAGCGTGCGTGTTTTGACTGGGAACGCTGTATACACATTGTGATTGCAATGGACTTTTTGCAATCGTCTGCCATTATTTCTTGAACAGCAAATGCATAGCAGGCAAGGACAAGCAGAAGTAGTCAATCTTTATCTTGAATCCCTTCTTCGTGCGACTTAAATCACCGCCGAAATTGCTCCGGCGTTTCTAATCGTTTGTTTGTGATTTGTATCACTGCCGGGTCGCAATTTTTAGCATCTTGAAATACTAGCTGCTGCTTGCAGATTTTCATCACCGCCTCCAGATTGGATTTTAAATCGCTCTCTGCCTGTAATCGAATTTGCATGGTACCGGAATTGAAACTGATGGGTTTGCTTCAAGCAATAATCTTTGCAGCTATTTCGTCCATCTTGGTCGGAGAAACTGCTTGCGATTATGTGATTAATTTTCCAGATTTTGATCTCGGTAGAGATAGTCCTAAGTTCCATATGCTCAACTCCTCAATAGACGCCGGAGCTTTGCAGGTCACGCTGGATACAAGTAATACGCAATACCCCATCACAAATAGATTTGGAAGAGTAATATTGCAAAAGAATTTCGTGGTATACCATAGGAATAAGACTGCGTCTTTCAATACCCAATTCGATCTCAATCTTCAACCTAAGAATGGAACTGGAGCCGAGGGTCTGGCTTTTATCATAACTTCTGATTATTCTTTACCTGCTGATAGCTATGGCAAATGGTTGGGACTGTTCAACGCCGTCACTAATGGCAGTAGCAGTGCTAAGGTGTTGGCAGTCGAGTTCGATACAAAGAAGAGCCCTGGGACTAATGATCCAGATGGTAACCATGTTGGCATTAATGTCAATAGCATAAATTCCTTAAATTTTACATCTCTTGGTGGCCTGACAAATTTGACAGGCAGTTACGACGGGACTACTAATTACGACATTCAGGCGTCGATTCAGTACAATGGAACTTCCAGGAAGCTGGATGTGTACGTCGCAAAGAAGACTGATTCCATGCCGTCGAATCCTGTCGTCTCTGCAATCATAGATCTGTCTGCCATTCTTGATGAGAAGGCTTATTTCGGTTTTTCTGCTTCCACGGGCGAAGTGGATACAGAGCTCAACTGTGTTAAATCCTGGAATTTCACAATAGCACCCGTTTCCTTGCCAGACAGGACATTAGTTATTGCTCTTTCTGTCTGCATTCCTGTCGCATTTGTCGCTGTTTTAGGGATTATAGTGCTTTACAGATACCGTAAGGCTAAGGCAAGGGAAGAGAACAAGATATTTGATCAGTTAGATCAAATTCCAGGCCGGTTGAGGGAATTCAAATACAATGACCTGAAGAAGGCCACCGGTAACTTCAGCCCTGCAACGCTTCTTGGAAGAGGCGGCTTTGGAACCGTTTACAAAGGAATTCTGCCAAAGGGGAAAAGTGTGGTTGCAGTAAAACGCATGGCCAAGGACGCCAAACGAGGTAAAGAGGAATTTATTGCAGAGATCAGCGTCATCAACCGCCTTCGTCATAGAAACCTGGTGCCGCTTCTGGGTTGGTGCCATGAGAAGGGGGAGCTGATTATGGTTTATGAATACATGCCCAACGGTAGCCTGGATCAACATATTTTTAATGATGATATTGCAGGCGGATGTCTGGATTGGGAACAGAGATACAACATCGTCTCTGGCGTCGCCTCGGCTCTGCTGTATCTCCACCAGGAATGCGAGCAGCAGGTTATCCACCGGGATGTGAAAGCTAGCAACATCATGCTAGATTCTGAATACAAGGCCCGACTCGGCGATTTCGGTCTCGCGCGTCTGATTGAACATGACAGGAGATCTTTCACAGCCACCGGTTTAGTAGGAACCATGGGCTACATCGCACCCGAGTGCTTTCACACCGGGCGACCGACGGTAGAATCGGATGTGTTTAGTTTCGGCGTCGTTGCCCTTGAGGTGACCTGCGGAAGGCCTCCCACATTTCGTAGCCCAGAAGCGCCAGATCTGATTGGTTGGGTTTGGAATCTGTATCGCCAGAACAAGCTTTTGGAAGCTGCTGACACTCGTCTGACAAAGTTTGGAAGCATCGACGATGCCGAGGAGGATATCAAACTTTTGCTGATGTTGGGACTGGCTTGCTCCAACCCTAATCCAGAGGCCCGTCCTACAATGAGAGAAGTTACCCAGATACTGTCTGGGACCATGGCTCCACCATCCGTACCTCCCTTCAGGCCGGCGTTCGTCTGGTCCCATATGCCCACCGATATCAGTTTCACGACTACTTTCACCACCAGTTCAATAAATACCAGTGGGAGTGTACCGAGCTCCATTAATGCCTTCTTGGCATCGTCTGATCTAAATGGAAATGTAACCGCGAGGTGATTAGCAGCGGAGGTCTAACTTCCCCGCTTGAGCACGCTGCCTGCTCTTGAATTAGCATTGGAGCTTATTGCCAATATTACTGCAACCGGTGTGTTATCCTGTAAGAAACTTTGTATTTTTGGGGGGATTTATCATTGTAGTTTTTGTCTGGTTCAGTTGTAGATAAAAACCAGCGTGACTGTTCATGTAGTTAGTGTTCATGTAGTCAAGTATCAAAACATGTCATAATTAAGTATAATTCCAGTCAGGATATATTTATCTTTCGTAGAAAAGACAGAAGTAAAACAAAAAAAAACAGTACCGAGTGAAACTTGATTTTTATTGCTTGCCCTATCTCGCAATCGATTCCCGGTTAAAGTTATGAAGCTCTCATTTGGCATTGGCCTTTGTAAAATAAATGGGAAGGACCTCACAAGAGCTGCGAGGGAGCTGCAAGATCTAAAGCATGTAATTGGTTTTATTCTTAAAGCTGATTTATAATTAGTTAGAACAACTGAAGCATGTAATTGGTTTTATTTATAAAGGTGATTTATTATTGGTTAGAATAATTGGTTATTAGTAAATGGTTATGTAATTGTTAAATTTTGGTAGTTCATTTGGTTAAGGACTGGGTATTCTTAACAAAACAAACTCTGTTCAAACATATTTTTGTTCACCTTTTCTCTTTTCATCATTTGCCTCTATTGTCTTTATGCAAGTTAGGAACTCGGTTTGTGAACCAAGTAACCATTGACATTAACATATGTGGTTGTCTTGATGAAGTTATAAAAAAAAATGTATCACATTTCTCTAAAAAAGTTACTTGAGGAATTTGGGTTTGTTTTATTTGAAACATGGTGTTATACATGTCTGAAAAGGGTGTCATGTTATAGTTGAGATAGTAATAACTTTCTAGCAGTTTAATATGTATTCAAGCTTATGGCAAGTAAAGGATGAGTTATGTTTAGTATGCTGAAAAGGTAAGCCAATGAGTGATATATGCAAGTAAAAGTAACTACCATAGAAGTGTAGTCATCATAATATAGAGTATATCATACATACTTTGATTTGAGCAAGATTAAGTATGATGAATGTACAAAGATTATGTAGAAAGAGAAATATTATTACGTATAGATTGTGCATTCTATATAACCTTGGTGTTTAAATGCATTCGAGAAGGAAGACATGTAATTTTACATCTTGTTTAAAATTATGATCAAAGAAAATATGATGTAAATAACCCCTTGCACAGGTTGTTAGTCTAAACACTTGGAAACAAGACCAACTAAAGCGAAGATAATGGAAATTGGTAATGTAAATTCAAACTTATAGAAAGTAAGATATGAGTTTTGCTTAAGGTGCAAGTCAGTAAAAGGTACATGCAATTGTAGTTATGACTAAGTTGTGGAGAAAGTAATACATTAAGATTATGCAAAAAGAATATCTTGTTGTATCAAGAGTTTATGGGCATTCAAAATACGAAGATTCCATTATATTTTATAGTTTGATTTATGAGATTTTAATGCAAATAATTTATGACAAGAAATTGTGAGTAAAGTATGCAAGTACTCAAGTTTGCAAGAAGCACAGCTAAATGGGAATCGATAAGATAAGTAAGGACAAAAGATAAACTCCTTGATGGAAAAAAGTAATTTATGGAATGTATATGATCTCTTAATTATCCTTAAAGGTTAGTTAATATGTTGCTACATGAACAATCAATCGCATTTATTATGCTAATAATATAGTTTGTAAGAAATATAATAAGAAATAAAGTCAATAGATTTGGGAATTTCTATTGAAGTACTTGAATATGGTAAGTGTGGCGTTTATGGGAATGATCAACTTTGCAAATGACATGTCAATGATAAGGCAATTGATAGAAAATATAATCTAGACTTATTGGAATGTTTTACACATCTTTTGCAATATACTAATGGTATCAAAATGTGATGATTAGAAGACTTGATGCGTACCTTGCTAATAAAGTCCTGGGAAATTAGGTACTTGTGACTTGATGTTGAGTTTAGAACTCTGGAGCATCAAGGATAATTGCATTAAGACTTATTTGGTTTGTTTGTGGAGCTAGTAGGCTCCTGGAAACATCAAGCATGCTCAGTGATGATTATGATATTTCATGTTTCAATGATTCTTTTGAAATGGTATTGAATAAATGTCATTGTAACTATCAATACCTTGAGGTTATTGTAGGTAAAAAGCTATGGAAGTTTCCAATAAGACCATAACTTAAGAACTAAATATGAATATATGAAACCTGTAATAAGAAAAATAAACTTAATACAACTAAAGACTAATAAAATATATATAGTTATGAAACTTGTGAGCTAATCACAAGGGATTCCCTAGGTTATAGCACTCTTAAACTTCTAAGAAAAAATTTCTACACTAAACAAATATCTTTAAGACGAAATATACAGAAATAACTAATTAATAAAAAGAGAAGAGAAATTGGTTAATAAAAATGTCAATAAGCAAGAGAAACTGAGTTTGGTGTTGAGCTTGTTGGCTCTGGATCACCTAAACTGTTTAGTCTCATTATGCATAATTACAAGATGTAATAAGACTTGGAACCGAGACTTACTTTTCATAATAAGCAAATTAAAATATTACTCATGATTGAACAAAAAATATTCTCCGAGTAAAAAAAAATAGAATTTGGAAAGAGCTCTCAGGAAAATAAAAAAGAACTCTAATTAATTATGAATCAGGAAGAGTTGTTAGGGAGCACCCTCGAGCGGTGTTAGGCTATGAATATTCTATTTAGAAGTAGTACATAGCGCTAGTGAGCACCCAAGGGAGATGTTAGACTCTGTAACTTCTATTAAAAAGTAGCACAAAGCTGCCTCTAAGCACTAAGAAAGGTGTTAGACTCTAAAGCAGGATTTCTAGTGAGCATCCAGGTGAGGTGTTAGGTTTGTAGTGACAAT
Organism: Pseudotsuga menziesii; assembly: GCA_001517045.1. Taxonomy (NCBI): domain Eukaryota; kingdom Viridiplantae; phylum Streptophyta; class Pinopsida; order Pinales; family Pinaceae; genus Pseudotsuga; species Pseudotsuga menziesii. The sequence continues at coordinate 123,018 of LPNX010727368.1, forward strand.
CTTTGAGAGATTCTAGGATTTATGTAGGATATACACATGAGCACTGTAAAATGTCGATGAAGGGTATCATCATTGTGTTGGATGAATAAATATATACACATTGAAGAGGCATGCACATGAACTAGTGGTTTTGTGAGGAGATGAACCAGTCTAGTTGGAGTGCACTTTTTTTTTGTATTTATACATATTGATTCTTCTAGGTGAACTAGAAGAGGTGACCTCTATTGAGTGGATTGACCATTTCTCTTGTTTTTGTTTAAAGTAAAAACCAAACAAGTGCTTTCTCTTATTGAGAACAATGTGAGACTACTAACACCTACCTCTTTAGAATGGTCGACCCATTTAAGAGTATTATTTTTATTATTTGAGTAAGTATCTTAAATTATTGACCACGGCGACCTCATTAAGAGGACCAACTGGCCAAATGTTATTCCTTGTGTTCCTTTTGAGTATTATGATAGGATGATAAAGGATTCCATGTTAGAATAAGATTAACCCTAACCTTCTCCTACAGATGTATACTTTGTTACTAGCATAATCTTGTAAGTTAAGAATGGTATTCTTTTGTTACTAAGTTTAAACAACCGAAATCCTAGTTCAAGAATAAATACTTATTACATTATTGAGAATTGTGGACCATGCTAAAATAAGCGTTAACATTATGTTTAGAGTTGTTGGTAAGTGATTAAGTATATTTAAATGATTCCTCTCAAAATCATCCTAACTAAACTCAATTCGCTTCAGAAATTATTCATCTCTTTTCAAATTTATCTTTATATGTACAAATACACTCGTGTGAATCATTCACGAATTTAGGAGCTTCTACCTTATCAACTAGTCTATATTTTTATATTGTACACTTTAGATCTGATGAGTAGGTTAGGCCTAACTTATAGGATCATCTAGGATAATTAGATAAATGGCAATTTTAATTAGTTTTATGAGAGACACTTGCAAGACTTTACAATAATTCAATCATATATATTATGCAATAAAGGAATTAATTAAAAATTTCAGTAATACATCATTGACACGGATTTAAAAACAATTTTTTATTTATTCCGTAAAAATCCGTTGAAATGCCGTGATGGAGAATGTGTTTTTTATAAGTTATGAGAAGGCAAAATACTATCCAAAAATCTTATCGTATCATTATTTAATTTAACATTATATAAAGTGTATATATATATATATATATATATATATATTTTTTTTTAATATATTTATAATTTTAATAGTTTTAAAGCAAAGTTATAATATTTTATAAATATAATCCGAAACAGTTTGTTGATTGGATATAGTTTGGATGGTCAGAAAAATAATTGTTACTCAAAGTTTTGAAAAATCAATTATTGTAAATGACATAATACTTTTATCAAACCTTTATAATTAAATGTATTATATAATTTTAGTCTTATCTTAATTATTGAAAATAATAAATTAACCTTTCCTCATATAAATAATATAAATATATACCCCTTCTACAAATATGACCCACTAATTAAAAAAAATTATTAACAACTCCATCAATCAACTTATACCTGGGGAAATCTCATCCAACGTGCGCGTAGTTACAGGAAATATATATAATCAAATAAACTATGATACATTGAAGGTTGACTTCTTCTAATTCCAAAAAACAGAATCCTGAGCACACCTATGGCTTATTTTATATAAACTTAAAAATCAACTATGATAACACTTCTCCCACGTAGCATTTCTATAGCACTTCTCTCACCCAAAGCTAGCAAAACCTCTTTCACAAGAGAGTATTTTAATGAAATGCCTAGTCTTTCTCACTTGTTAATCATCAATGAATGGTAACAAGCAATTAACAAATTGATTCACTACGTTTGATTGTGTCATATATTTGACCAACAATTTAGAAAAAAAATAGCTCACCCTTCCAGGGTTTTGTAATGCTTTGTATCTTATTCTCCCAACAAAAGTGAAGCAAATTTTGCATACTTGTCAAAAGTATATCAAGATACAATAAATAGAAATGCATGCAACGAAATGTTATCTTGATCTTCATGTGGTTCAAATTTAGAAGATTCTCAAAGAAACTTAGAATTGCTGAAATCATGGCTTTCAAAAGACTTTTAACAAACATAATTGATGGAATATTGGGGACAACCGATTTATCTCTCTCGAGAAATGAAGCAATGGTTGTTCATTTCTAGAAAACAAGTGAACATTGAGCTTGGTGTTTCTCTTTCTATGCTCCCACTTTCTTGTATAAATTTCTCATCTAATGATTTTATTGGTGTAAAAAGAATATCCCATAAATTTGTAACATAATCAATAGAATCATACTTATTCAGGACAATGAAAATAACATTAAGACACAAGGATCTGAAGTCTTTCTTTCCACCAAGAAATAATGGTAGGCTCTTATATGATTCATGGTGGCACATCTAACTTGAGCCCCACTGGAAACAAATATGGGTAATGCCAATACATTCTCAACATTGTACCAAGTCCTTTAAAAAAATGAATGAAGCACCAAATGTTTTAGATTTGTTAAATTTCATTATTTACTTAAGTGCATACTAAAAAAAAGTACATATAAAGTATTATGTTTTAAAAAGTATCAACCAAATAATGCTCATGAACCATTTCATTATACACCCAACTTCCAAGGAAACAACCACGTGTGATCATGAACCGTTTCATTATATGCCCAACTACCAAGGAAACAACCACATGTGATCAATTGGACATTCTTGAAATTGCTATCTAATTTTGTTGATTATAGTTTAGTTTTTTCTATAGTGAAATCAATCATGGGTGTTTCGTATTTGCTTCAAATATGGAGTTTCTTTCATCTATTAAATATATAACGACATAATGATGATGCATCCATCTCATAAATATCATTTTTGTGAGTGAAATGTAAGAACAATGTAACAAAATTATCATATTTACTCAACTCATGTCCAAAATATGGGACACTATATCATTGAGATTGTTATCCATTGTTTAGATATATGTAAATGCAAAGACAATCCTAGAAATTTTGATAACCTTTAAAATGACTAATATGAGTAGTTGTCCCTACACATTTCTTATTTTGATGAGAATACTAAAGGTCTTAAGTCAAGAATCAAATGTTCATCATGAGGCACAATTCTTTGGGTTACAACACAATATATCATGCTTGTTCACTGTAATAGTTCTTTGCAACATTAGAAAATGTGTTCATATTATTGGTTGAGCTATTGATAATTTGGTTGATATTTTAGAGCCTTTGGCTGATATCTTTATTTATTTAGTCCACCTCTTACTATAACTGCATGGTTCTATTTCCAAGCCAATAATCATGATTATGCTCAGCTGGTGTGGATATTGAGTTGGGTCATATTTCATGGTATGATTGATCTTACAACTCTATGGTATATTTTTCCTTTTCTCGCATTGCTTTCTCATTCATAACACCGTAGAATGACATTGGGTATTGGTTGGCTATATGTTTTTCCTACAAAAGATAATTGTTCAGAATTTTTGCTATAAGACTTTGTAGTTTCTTTGTGAATTCAATGGTTTTGAAGACTTTGAGTGAGAGCATCCTCCATGACTGTCGTCTTCTCTTTTGATTTTTCCTATTAACCAAAAAACATGAGCATAGACTATTAAGTAGCATTACAAAGACCAAAACTCTTGCATATCCATTACATTTCATATAAGAATCATAAATCAAGAAACTTAGCATATAAGAAGCATATGGTGGGAATTTTCAGAGCATAAGTTAGTTAGTTCCTTGGCTTCTACCAGATAATGTTCTCTTCGCAAGGTGACATCCATCTATAGCCTGGCACGTCGTTTATATGGATTCTTTCTTTTTCTAGTTTTTTGTCCATCTTTCTTATGTATAGGGGAGGTAGGGGATATTTTTGTGGCAATATCAATGATGTCAACAATGGAGCTTACATCAAATGATTTGATTTCTTTGATTGACTTGATGTTAAATTGCATCTTAGGAAGCAAAATACTTTCCAATGGGCAATGTTGAACCATGAAGCTTAGTTGTAATAAGATCTCACAATCATTATTCAAATTGATATACATCTTATTTCTCAATTTGAGAGTACCTTTGGAAATGAGCTAGACACGAACAAACAATATTTGATCATAAAAAACATCATTGGGACTCCTACAAGAAAGGGAAAAGGAAGTAGATGCAATGAAGTGAAAATATATAGTAGTAAAAAACATATCATGAAGAACTTGTGTGGTTTCTTGAATTGTCTAAATGGTGATTCAATTAAAGTTTTTGTGAAGCTAGTGATCCCATTAAAACTTCTTTCCTTATGTGTTAACCAACTAACAAAAACTTTATGAGTGTGTTAACTAACTAAAAAATTATAAATGGTCCCAAAAAAATTGAAATGACCCAAACAAAGGACCAATGGCTGCATTGAGGAGGGATCAAATCCCTTGAGGTACAAAACCTAGGTGGTTCATAACCTCAAGAATATACCCAAAAGACCCACAGAGATGGATTCATCAGAATTGAACCTCCAACCTCAATATCAAACGGTCTTTGATTTTGGACTCCAGCCAATTGAGCTACTCCTCTGAGCTGATTTTAATTATTATTATTATTAAAAATAATCATTTTTATTTATATTTATTATACAATCATATTAATAATTAATTAACATTTCTTTTAATTTACTTTATTCATTATTATTAATAACATTATTATTATTATTATTAACTTTTTAATATTAAAAACTACATTTACTTTATTATAATTAATTAATTAACAGTTTTATTAATTAAAATTAATGATTAAAAATTTTACTATACAACCACATCTACATTAATATATGTTACCTTTGTATTTTATGATGAAATTTTTTGCTCTTTATTTACCAAATCAAACTCATTATATAAATCATAGTAGCATAATTCGAGTACGAATATGGATGCGTTTTGATACGGAAAAAATACGTAGCAAAAAAATCCAATATGAATAAAATACAAAAGTAGACTTCTTACGATTTTCATTGATGATTTCAGTCGAAAAACTTGGGTGTATTTGTTGAAGCAAAAATCTCAAGCTTTTGATGTGTTTAAAATTTTTAAAGCTATGGTTGAAAAGGAGAGTGACATATTTATTAAAGTCTTGAGATCAGATAGAGGAGGTGAGTATATGTCAAATGATTTTGTGGAATTTTGTTAGTACTATGGAATTAAAAGACAATTTAATGCTCGCTACACTCCACAGCAAAATTGAGTAGCGGAAAGAAAGAATCGAACCATTATGAATATGGCTCGAAGTATGATGAAGGAGAATCATCTTCCAGATGAATATAGGGGAGACACTGTTGCTTGTTCAGTATACATTCTGAATAGAATCCCAACTAAGAGCGTGAAAGATTGAGTTCCCCAGCAACCATGGAGTGGTAAGTGTAGCAGCATATCTTATTTAAGGATTTTTGGGTGTGTAGCTTATGCACATGTACATGTACCTGAAGAGATGAGGAGAAAGTTAGATGACAGAAGTCAGAAATGTATTTTTTTTAGGATATAGTGAAGAATCTAAAGCATATAGACTCTATAATCCCATCACCAAGAAGTATGTCATCAGCAACGATGTGGTGTTTAAGGAAGAAGAAGCATGGGATGTCAGCATAGATAAGTTGGCTAAAGAGGACGCTGCTACACCTCATGTATAAGATGAAGAAGATGAACAAGGCATACATGGAGAATAGTTAAATCCACATACGTCTACACCAGCAATAAGAACACCTGTCAGAATGCCCAAAATTCATGAACATGGTGAACCATCAGGTGTTGGTGGACGGCAAGGAACGAGATTAGAGGTAAGTAATGAATCAAATCCCACATTAGCTTCATTAATAAATAGAGTTAGAGGTTAGAATACTAGAAGTTTCAGAGAATTGTATGAGCAAAATGAAGAAGTAGATCAAATTTCAAATTTTGCATTAATAGCATCTTATCCTATAAATTTTGATGAGGTTGTCAAAAGGGATGTTTGGATAAAAGCAATGGGTGAAGAAATTGATGCCATAGAAAGAAATAATACTTGGGATCTTGTAGATTCACCTAATAATAAAAATTGTATTGGTGTCAAATTGATTTATAAGACTAAGTTAAATGTTGATGGTGATGTTGAAAAATACAAAGCAAGACTTGTAGCTCAGGGGTTTAGTCAACAACCTGGTATCTATTATAATGAGACATTTGCACATGTAGCCAGACTTGATACATTGAGGATGGTATCAACTATTGCTTCTCATAATAAATGGTATGTACATCAAATGGATGTAATGTCTGCATTTGAATGGATCTTTAGAAGAAGAGGTTTATGTAAGACAACCTCTTGGATATGAAATTGATGGACATGAAGATAAGGTCTACAGATTAAAGAAAGCATTGTATGGATTGAAGCATGCACCCAAAGTATGGCACAACAGGATTGATGAATACTTGAATAGTGAAGGATTCAACAGAAGTCCAAGAGAGCCAACCTTGTATACAAAGGTAAACCAAGAAGGTAAAATACCGATTGTTTGCTTATATGTGGATGTTTTGATCTTCACTGGAGATCTTTTAGTAGATGAGTTCAAGAAATCCATGAAAATTTGAAATGACTGATTTAGGAATGATGAAATATTTTCTTGGTATTGAAGTAACTCAATTTGAGGATGGTATTTTTATCAATCAAACTAAGTATGTAAATGATGGATTGAAAAGATTCAGAATGATGAATTGTACGCCAGCTGTAACTCCAATCGCAACTGGAACAAAACTCAGTAAGGAGGATGATGGGTCAAAAGTTGAGCCAACGTTGTATAAGATATTGGTAGCAAGTCTCATGTACTTAACTGCAACAACACCTAATATAATGTTTGCAATAAATTTGATTTCAAGATTTATGGAGTCTCCAAAGAATACCCACTGGCAAGCTGGAAAGAGGATTATAAGATATATTGCTGGAACAACAAATTTTGGTATCTAGTATACAACAAACTCAAATTTTAAGTTGATTGGATATACTGACAGTGATTTTGTAAGTTCTATAGCACGGGGGCGTCACCTAGAGACCAATATGATATCACATCCGTTCATATTGGGGGGGTTAAAATTAAAAAATTAAAAGTTAATATATTGGTGGTATATTAAGGGTAAAAAGGGTTTTTTTTTAACTATATAAATATCCAATATGTTGAGGGATATTTTATTCCACAATCCTACCCGCGCCCTTCACCAGTCCTCCAAGCCTACCTGCACCCTTGCATATGCTGCATAGGTTTTCCTGTGGTTTTCTGCCCGCGCCCTTCACCAGAGCTCCAAGCCTGCGTGCACCCTGAAGACGCTTCTTTCTTCCAAGACCAGAAATGTGGAACAGACAATTGCAGATCTTTCCATTTCATCTCGAGAGACTAGAGCAAGCACATGGGATTCACTGAGCGTCCGGGGGTTCCGCGGAGGGTGCTCTAGATTAATCCTCTAGCCCTCACGACACATTGAGACTTCAGCAATCGAACAGAGTGTAGAGCAGCTTCCATGAGCACAACTGGTAATATTCTCCTTTTATTTGTTATTGATTTCTCAGCTCCTATTTCTTTACTTTTGGTTTTGAGGAAGAGGAAGAATCTATTTGGCTTCCAAACTATGAGACGAGGCATAATCAAAACTAAAACCATTTTAAACATGTTTCTTGTATTTTCTTCCTTTTCATGAATTCATTAAATGGAAAAATTACATGGTGAACTACATATATCTGTAAATGTCTTTGAGAATAATGAGAGTTTCAGTAATTTAATATTTTTTTTGTTTCCATCAAAATTTTGGGTCACAGGGGCATTTTGGGTCAGATGAGAACATAAGCTTCCTTGGAGTTTTTGACGGTCATGGACCATATGGACACCTGGTTAGCAAAAGGGTTAGAGACTCTCTTCCTAGCTTGATTATGAACCAGTGGGAAGAACTGCTTTTAGCTGATTGGCTTGGTCCTGCAAATAGTAACGATTTTGAGGTCGTTGATTCAAACAAATTATGTAATGATCCGGATGGGGATGTGCACAAAGAAGAGTCCAAGATGTGTGCAGCATGGAAGGAATCTCATCTACGAGCTTTCCAGGTAATGGATAAGGAACTCAAGATGCATCCCATTTTGGATTGCTTCTGCAGTGGGACGTCTGTCGTTACCATCCTCAAACAGGTATAAAAGCATTTATGCATTCTCAATTGCCATTCTCATATTTCAATAACTTGATCCATATATGGTTAGGGTCTTCCTTCACTTCAGGGCACAAGAAGACAAAATGATCATCTTTTAGCATTCATCCCTCTTCCTTTAGAGAAAGGTGACTCAGATTGTGCCCAGGATTGAGCAAAACCATAAGTTGATGAACTATCATTCATTGAAATTTCATAACCTGCTGGTGCAGACCTATCAAGCCACAGCAAGAACTAAGGTGCATAATGATGCAGATAAACTCCAATCTGCAACAATTTATTCTTCAGTATAGTCCACCGGTATGCATATGCTCTGCTTCCAGATATGCAGAGAAACCTCTTCAATACATCTTTAAACCTGCAAGAGTATTGGCAGTAAAACAGAGAAAACAAGACGGCGCAAACACTCTAAATATATATTACAGGCAACAAAATTATTCAACTAGATGAAAATTTCATAACAGTATTCTTTATTCATTGCACACCAGATTACAGATAGTAACAGCCATAGAAACTACTCAAAATCTATCAGCGTCTGCACCTACTTTTCAATCAGCTGGAAAAATACCTCCCTGAGCCCACGCTACCACATCCTCCCCTTTTTCCTAACCCCACTTCCTAAAATTATTAACTGCCCTCTTATTTTCTCTAACCCAAAAATAATAATTGAATAGAGGGCTATTTTTAGTAAAACAGATCCCTATAAATACTGAGCATAAATAACAAACTACTGAAACATGGAAGAATTCTGTTAAGGAAGATGCTCCACATCACCTAATAAGCATGGGTTATGTTTGAACCTGGAACTTTGCCAACTCAAAATCAAAATTGAATATTCATATTTAAATACAGAAACTCACTCCAAAGACAATACTTCATCATCCCTAGCCACTCCACAGGGATCATGCAGCTAGGATTCTCAGCCTTGGCCACTCCCTAGAGGATATCATCTGCCAGTGCATTGGAATTTTCACACTCATTGATGACTCCAATGAGAAGCATGTCTTGCAGTCACTTCAGCAGCTAGCTCCAACATGCCTTGACATCCTCTCTTCTGCTCAGCACCAAAACTCTTCAATTTCTAGCAACTCTCTTGCGACTCCTTTGTACTTGCACCTCATTTTATATCTTCTCTTAGCTAGAGCATTTAGCCTTTAGCTAGACACTTAGTTTAATATCTTTTTATGCTGTTAGTATTGATCTAGGAGTTGCTTTTGTACTCCCACTTTGTACTTACACTAGATGTAATATTTTAGACCCATTGACCAACTTTTGTGGTCATTTGTTGGACATTAATAAAATTATCTATCTTATTTTATGTCCAATTTTGGCAGAGGCAGTAAGAGCCCCAAAGAAATGAATGTTATAGAGCTTTGCATCAATATTGGAATTGTTACATATTTCAAAATGAATAATATTATCTTCATATTTAGTTTATAGTTTGAAATTTTTCCAGTGGCTTATCTTTGTAGTTGTCTTTTATTAGGGCCAGGACCTTGTCATTGCAAATGTTGGAGACTCTCGTGCTATTCTAGGAACAATGTCTGCTAATGGATGTTTGTTAGCCATTCAGTTGACAGTTGACTTGAAGCCAACCTTACCTAGTAATCTCTCTATTTTCTAAAAAATCTCGCAAACAAATTTGTGAGCTGTATTTAAATTTTACTAAATTATTCTGTGTGGATGTTATCTCTTGAGTGACTGCACAATTCAAACAATTATAGTGACTACAATTTTAGATTATTTGTTTTTAGAACTAATATGTATCACTTTAATCATAATGTCAACATCGTTTGAAGTCATGCAAAGAACAGATCCAAAGGCCCAAAGCCTTATTCTACAATAGTTTATTGTTTATGGGCAGTATTTGTAGGACAAGTTTTGCATACTGTTTGTTTTGTTCAATTTGTGTTTGTGAGTCTGAATTTGATTGTGGATTCACCTAAGATCTTAATTTATACATTTGATTTATCTCATATCTGACCGCCATATTGAATATAGATAGTTATGCAGCCATTTATTATGTCCACATTCCTGTGATATTATTTAAGGTCACTTTGTGGTTTAATCCGGCAAGATGGTTAGTAACTTAGTGCAATACCTATTGTAAATGGGTAAAATGAATTTAGTAACTCTCCATTCTTAGGAAGGTAGGTTTAATCCTGCAAGATGGTTAGTAACTTAGTGCAATACCTATTGTAAATGGGCAAAATGAATTTAGTAACTCTCCATTCTTAGAAAGGTGAATTTAGTAACTCTCCATCCTCCTTTAGCTCCAGGGATCTCTCATGAACTGTTAAAGGTTTTGTAATGTATGCATGGGTAGCTGAGATAAAGGTTTTATATGTCAGGGGAGGCAGAAAGGATCAAGCAATGCAAAGGCCGAGTCCATGCTTTAAAGGATGAACCCCATGTGCATAGAGTATGGTTACCAAATGAAAACTCTCCTGGTCTTGCCATGACCCGAGCCTTTGGAGATTTTTGTCTCAAGGACTTTGGTGTTATTGTCGTCCCTGAAATTACACACAGACAGCTAACCAGTAGAGATCAATTTATCGTGGTTGCAAGTGTACAGTGTATACCCAAGGAGGTGGTATTGAATGCCTATATGCTTGGAGTAATGTGAAAAACTGGGTTCTCGAAGAGCTTGATGTAATGCTGATTGTCACAGCAAACAATTATCAGCTTAAACATCCGATCTTTCACTTCTGCCATCAACTTATGGAACTAGATGAACTCACAATAGCAGAAGAAGCTGCCATGCACTTTACGTTCGCTAAATTTAATGCTACTACTACCTGCTTCCTGCTCCTGCTAAACCAAAATATTTCATATGACCCCAAATTGAAACAGAACATTGGAGTGCTCTTCCTAGCAGTAGCATCACTTGACCAGTTTGAACTGACAAAGCCATGCAATATCAACTCTCCATCCCCATCACACCGCAAATGTTAGAGAACATGCTTTGCCGCGGTTGTGTGAATCTGTATTGGCTAAACCATGCACTGGTGACTGGCCAATGTTATTCACTGCAAAGTGAATATTAGGTTGGTTATTCACCAAATACATGACCGAACCTATCAAATGCCTGTATGCTGAAGGATCCGCCAAAGCTGAATCCATAGTCAACTTCATATTCAGAATCATGGGAGTAGCCAGGGGCTTACAATCCAATGTTTGAAAATTCTTCAAAATATCTACTATGTACTTACTACTTCCCTTGTCTAAGGAAGATCTTTCCTGTTCCCTGCTTCACTTCCAGAATTAGAAAAGAGTGCATAAGGCTGACGTCCTTTAAGTTAAATTCATAGGCAAGTCTCGCAAGTCTTTCCTAGGCAAGTCTCGCAAGTCTTGGCCAAGTCAAACTACACAGATATTGGCCATATATACAGGTGAGTTCATAATTGTAGGAAGTCGTCTACATCTCATGTTATGGAGTAAGAAGATTTGACTAGTGAAGTTAGCATGAAGGATGTAGTAGATTCTCTGGTTGTTGAATTTTTCCTTATACAAGGGATTTACATCTTGAAGAATTTGAAGAGATTTTAGAGTATATAAACAGAGTTGTGATCCGAGATGTTATTTCTTTAGGTTCATAGGTGATCAACATGATGATGGAAACCCCTAACATATGGAAAGTTTGAGATATAGAGGGATACAATTGGCTTGGTTGAGTACTCTTTCCTTCCAAAGAGTGAGTGTTAGTTTTTTCAATTCTCTCTCTTGGTGGCTCACAACGATCTTCTTCCCCAATATAGGTGCACAGAAAACAGTTGTAACAACTTGGAACTCTGTGTAGGGTACACTTTTCTGGACAGAATTAGATTAGGCTTTGCTTTTCCTCCAACTTCCTCTTCTATTGGATGTCTTTTTTATGTTTAATATTTTTGAATGCCATATTGAGTGGTGTGATAGTGATAAGCAGAGTATTTTTGAGCTATACCATTGTATTATTTTCCAGATTTAATGGAAGGCAAGTTGTAGGTTTGAGAGTTCAGTTTTGTACTCTATCCTATGTTTTCAATGTGATGTTAGGCATGGAAGTATGACTCACAAGAGATCCGTGAGTCTCTATGAGTCTTCCCGAGTCAGTTCATTCTCATCCTAAGATTTGGGACTTGGCTGAACTTGTTTAGATTTGGCCCACTCGCCAAGAATAGTGACTTTGGGGGCTAGCCTTGTGAGTCCAACTTAGCAAGCACATGAAGAACTTGCATGGCTAGCCTTGCAAGTCCAACTCAGCAAGCACATGAAGAACTTGCATGGAAGTTTGAACAGTGAAACACATTCTGGATGGTCAAACACCTTTTGTAGACCAATAACGAGTGTCAATTGTTGTATTATTGTATTTTATGATATAATCTTTTATGAAATTGTGCATAGACTGATGTTTTATAGCTTAATGGATTGGAAATGTCATTAATATATTTTTTGTGCACAAAATGTACTCTATTTTGATTTTTTCTTGTATTTGGTGTCTTAAACTAAATTTTGCTGAGTCCTAGGCCAGCTGAGTCTTTGCTGAGTCAATGTATGACAACTTTGGTGTTGGCTAGGGAGATTAGCATATATAGTATTTGTGGTTTTGATAGTCATTAAGTTTTGGTGTGTCTTAAACTGAATTTTGCTTAGTCCTAGGCCAGCTGAGTCTTTGCTGAGTCGATGCATGACAACTTTGGTGTTGGCCAGGTAGATTAGCATATATAGTATTTGCAGTTTTGATAGTCCTTAAAGTTTTCTGTTTTAGCTATAGTGGTTAACACTGGCTGCAAATACTTGGTCTCACTGAAACAACTGATAAACACACTAATTTCTCTATCTCACATTTTAACAATAACAACAACAACTAACACACTGTATTTACTTGTTCTCACAGCAACCACTGATAAACACACAAACTCTCTCACATGGACTGTTTAACTTATGCGCCCTCCTCTTTTTTTATAGACTAATTACCAATCCTAATTGTTGCATCAAACATGACCAAGTAAACCTCGGTGAGTGCACCTGATTATGAGAGAAGGTATCCCCTTTCATAAATGTGACCCACTAGTTCTCCTCAATGAGAGGAATCTCTCCACTAATCTACCTAACCGCGAGGATATCACAACCATCATAAATGCATGATGCCCATCAAGTAATGTGTCCATTGTCAAGTGTAACCAAACTAAACTACATAAACAAACTACTCTCATGAAGATCACCCTCACAAGTGCGCCTATTCTCTTTAGCATTGCCATCTCTGCTACTGTTCCCTTAGGCTGAAGGGAGAAGAACTTCAGAGCAATCAAGTAAAATTCTAACACTAACAGAGACTCATGGGCACACATTCCAAAGCACCATCCATGTAAAGGAGATTTGGTGCAAAGATGTTGAAATTTTCACAATCAGATCTACAAAATAAGAGTTGCGTGAAACCAATTCAAGTATACGGTATACCTCTTCCCACTTGATTGTGCTCCAAATGTTTCCAACACAAGAATCAGAATTTTTCAATGTATATGTAGACTCGCAACTGATGGGGTAAAATACTAAAATCTTCTGCCATGTAATCTTTAGTCCAAAAAACTTAAAAAGAAAAAGGACTAATTTCATCTCCATACTCTCTTTCTTATTCAGCATATGCCTTGTTCAACACTACCAATTTTTCATTTGTCAATGCATCCTTTATAAATGTAGCAGTTTTGATTATTGTTTTAGGTCTGGGAAGTTTTGTCCAATCAAGAAGTTGTGAATATTGTTTCTTTAGTATCTTCTCGAGCTGTTGCTACTAGAATAGTAGTGGAATCAGCAGTCAGTGCATGGAAGCATAAATTCCCAACTTCCAAGGTTGATGACTGTGCTGTTGTATGCTTGTACTTAAATGAGCAGAACAACAATGGTGATGTAACTGTGCAACTTTCAGGAGAGGTATCAACTGTTGAACAGTCTGTTACAACTTACTCAGAGACAATAAACCAACCAAGTAAAGTAAGTCATGTGGGGTCTAAAGGTCATAGAAGCTCTTCTGAGGGTATTGCTATGGAAGAACGATCTGCCTTGCTCAACTTCGCTAGGGCGAAGACCGTTGTGAGTTTTCCTAGATTTTTTGAGGAAGAAAACAAGCGTAATGGTTCAAAAAGGAGAAGGTTATTTTGCTGAATAAAAACAGGTGTTCTGTCTCTCCCTTCATTTCAGAAATAATGCATATTGTACATGAGAAACTGTAAAGTGTAGTTTTTATTGATGAAATCTATCTTTTATACCAAGGCAAGATTTTGTAATGGGATTGAGATATGGAACCGTGAAGTGAACTGTTTATGACAGGGAAAAATAATCATCTACGATGATTGGATGGTGGTGTTTTTGTACTCAGTCTGAGTGCTAAGATTTTATAAATATATTCACAGCTATGTGTGATCTACAGATTGCAGTATGTCTGATCACCATGGCATATAGAATGAATCTCTAAGTGCTTGTGCATTTTATAATAAGATCAAATTCGAAGTCTATTTGCCTCTCAAGATGTTATGTCTACATATGATATGTTGGTTTCTTCTTTTAATATGTTGGATACTTCAATTCTGAATTAACCTCTCTTAGCTCTTGGCCACTACCAAGAAATTTTCTGCCTCAAAATCTATTCATTCTGGATCAAAGTACCTTCAACTGTGAAATTCATCTTCACAACCTTTTTATGTTGGATACTTCAACTCTGAATTAACCTCATCTTAGCTCTTGTCCATTACCAAGAAATCTCTTCAAAATATATTAATTCTTGATCAAATTCATCTGCACAGCCTTTTTCAAAATAAAGAGAACCTTGTTGTGCCATGGCTAGTTTGATTGTGTCAACAAAGTCATAAAACTGCAGAAAAATTTTCATATTTTTCTTAAAAATGCAGAAACTTCAGATTATTTTTAGAGAATGATTAATATTTCAATAGATATATACAAGAGATACTACTAGAATCAGATGGCCTTCACATATATGAAGGCACAAACAAAAATTAACATTTGCCTTTACCTAATTTCACATATCTTAGTGTGTATATGTAAAGTAAGGTTTAAACAGCTGGCTTGATATATCTCACATATTTTAGTAAGTGTGTATATATAAAAACAAGGTTTAAACAGTTCACTTGATATATCTCTAAAGTTATACATGGTGAGTGATATTCTCAAAGATACCCATGTTTTAATAAAAAAAACTATCCAAAACATGAAGCATGTCATGAAAAGTAGGTCAAGATCTAACAACATAAGCAAATTTTGAGGTTGTTGATAAAGCATTCCATGTCATCTTCTGTTAGCATATCTCTAACAAAATAAGTAAATCTTGAGGTTGTTGGTAGACCATTCCTTGGCATTTGCTATTAGCATATCTCTAACAAAATAAGTAAATATTGAGGTTGTTGGTAGAGCATTTCTTGGCATCTTTTGTTAGCATATCTCCCTTTGCCTAGAATTAAGAGTCCAAATCACACCATTAAAGAGACCAATTGTACCATCAAAGACACATTTGCAATTAATACACCACAAAATACATAAAGTCATGATCTTGACACATTGTTAGAAGTTAATGTAATGGCTTGAAACTAATGTCTTACCATTGGAATAATGGTTGAAGAGTATAGGGCTATATTCCTTGAATCCTATTGAAAGAAAAATAAATTCAAAGGAAATTAAATGTGATTATATACCTACTAAGTTGGATCTACTTAGTTGTGTCTGGAAGTGTTTTCTATAGTTTGGTATGAAGGAGATGTATAATTCCTTGCTCAATTTTGGTATTTAAAAATAGTAATAAAATATTAACAACAAAAATTTCGTTTCAATGCCGTCTTTATGTAAAAAACAAGTGTGTGTATGTATCTTATTAGTAGAATACTCTAATCCCAAGGGAATCTCCACATATTGTTGTTATGATTTAATATTTTTGGACATGAAGTTGTAATAGAGTTGGCTTTCCTATAAAGCAAATTTGTAAATTGTTTTGATTTATTTTAGCAATATATTATTTATATGATTTACAAAATACATGTGTAACTAAATACATACTATATATGCAACATAACCACATTACAACTCACACATTAAGCGTTCTACAACAACTATGGTAAAGAGTTGGAAAATGAAAAAACGCCCATTGTTAGTGCATTAAGACAATATATGTAGACAATCTATGTATTGTGAGATGTCACTAAGTTACATTCTTCTATTGACAATGACATAAAATGTTTACATAAATCAAGAGGAGTGGACATAGAGAGCGCTCATGATAGGGATATACTAGGATGATGTGGATTTGAATCCAATCCTCTATTGACTCCAAAAGAATGCTTGGCCTCTTAATTGATAATTTCAAAGAGTAGGAATTATTAAGGTTTTCAAAATTCATCTCACACTACTATTTTGTATGAAATTACTTAGGAGTCTTAGTCTTATATTTGCAAGTGATGGGAAAGAATATACAATGTCTTTTGTGACTTCAAAGGATCTATTGTATAATAGAAATAATAAAAATATAGTGTATAGTTACTACTGATATAGTTAATCTTTTAATCTAAAAAGATTAACAGTATGCATTGAAGATTCCAAATCAATTTTGTTTCTGAAGTTGTACAATTTCCTAGATACCAAAATGGTGCTTGGATAAAAATTTCGTGATGGAAAGAAGCAGTTATAAATGGTGTAAGTTTCATTTTTGAACCCTTCTTGGAGAAAACACACTACTGTTTGAGATTGGTACAAATAAATCCTTTCTTATTTGTTTTGACATCATGTGATACATTTTAATTCCTAATAAAGTGATTTGCCTAAGGGCGCCTATCAAGTGTTGCCCTTTCTTGTGTTTAGTTTTTTTTTCCTTAGGTAGAAATATAAAGGGGTATAAAAAATGTAAATGAAAAAATGGATACATGCAATATATAGGGAAAATAGGGGTTTTTTGAAAATCAGCAAGGCATATTGGGAGGGGGTTAAAAAAAATGATTTTGGGAGGTATTTTCCAATATTTTTTGAAAATAGAGGTATTGTTTCATACGCCACGAACGAACGTGCTATGGCATGATTTCACTAAGTGAAGGCCCTGTGTTCTATAGATAATAGAAAGAGCACATATGGACATGTATTCAGTTTTGGATCAGGATCAGTAGCATGGGCTTCAAAGAAGTAGCCAATAGTGACATTATCCTTTGATGTGGTAGAGTATGTTGCAGCAACAACAACTACATGTCAAATTGTGTGGATGAGAAGAACTCTTTCTGAGTTGCAGCATGAACAAGATGAACCAACTCAAATTTTTTGTGACAATAAATCAGCCATTGCAATATCAAGAAATCACGTCTTTTATAAAAGAAGTAAGAATATTGATACAAGGTATCAATTTATTCGATGATTGATAAACAACAATGAAATCAGTATGGAATTTTGCAGATCAGAAAATCAGTTTGCAGACCTATTTACAAAACCTTTGGGAAAATAGTTGTTTGAATTTCATTGGAAAAACATTGGGGTTTGTAAGCTGTAACAAAAATCTAGTATTATAAAGTTTTGATTTTTGGGTATAGTAATTAAGGGGGAGAATGTTGGAAGTCGTTAATTACTACACCACTGGTCACCGAAATTTTAAAGAGCCAACACCTCTCAGATTTGTAACCTCTATTTTTTTGAAGAGCTGCCACTGCAACACCGCCTTATTTGAATAGGCATTCATCACATTAGTTTAGATTATTAAATTCTGAAAAGTCATTTTGACTCTACAAAATCGGGCCAGCAATCGCATGTCATTTATGACGACCCAACACAGTTTCTTTTTGTCATTCCGTAACACTGTAATAGAGCATTCAGTTTTGCAGAGATAATTTTATTATGAAGGGTCAATTAGCTGTAAATGACTGACTATGCTGAAACACTATAAATACTTATCATGTAATTGTGATTTACATAGATATAGAGATATTGATACATAGTTGAAGTTAAAACTCATAATTTTACTATGTATTTTTTTTATACTCTATTATTTGAGTTTGAAAACTCATATTTATTTTGAAGTTAGTTTGTTGTAGCGACTTGAGGGATCATAGTATGTATTTAAGTATAGATGTGTTAAATGTGTTTTATTGCTGAAACATAGTCAATTTAGTTTTATGAATGCAAGGGTCATCAAAACGATGCTAAACAGTCAGTTGCAACTGTCGTGTAGATTACTATTAGCTAAACATTCAGCTGCAACTGTCATGTAGATTACTGTTAGCTAAACAGTCAGCTACAACTCAACTGCAACAGTCCTGTTGGTGAAAATTTATGAAGTTAGAGATTTGTATGTGTTGCTCAGAGTAAAACAAGCACTCCCCCGCTTTCCCACAAGAATTGACTAGGTAAACTCAAAAAAAATTGTAGCACTAATTCTTCCATGGAAAACCCCTCCACTCCCAGTTTCTTGCCTTCTACCAATCGTTGTTAGTTTCTATCTTAATTATCTAATATGATCAATTTCCTATGAAATTTAAAATATAATATCATAGGTTGATAAAGCATAGATGCATATTAACTTTATATATATATAAAAGCTATGGATCTTCAACAATTATATATATAATTGTTCAAGATCCATCCCTTATATATATGCTTTTATATATATATATATATATAAGCGATGGATCTTGAACAATTCCCAGCGGAACAAGGACGTTGGGAGTATAAAGCTGATATGGATTTTAATGTGATCATATTTATTTGCAATTTCATGGCATAGAATTTTGTTATGTGGAGATTTCAAGTTCTAATGTCCCACCATGGATTTGTTTTGATGGAACGCAGGTTGAGTGTAGAGTTCCAGTAATTGAATGATCAGGCGAGACAAGTAACGTAGAGTATCACCATTGTTAATCCTCCTGTTTATCTTCGTTCATTTCTATGGATAGTCCATCTTCCCCGACAGCCTCAAGCCTTTTAGAGTTGATCTAACCTTCGATCGGTTTATGCATTTTGAAATCAATGGATTTCCATGAAATTGATCGGCCAAAGAACACTGCAGTTATGATTGTTGGACTTGGAATATTTTGTAACAATGAGACGAGGAGAACGATAGAATCCATGTCGAAGTAAGAAGAAGAATAACGTCCCTGGTGGAGATGACAATAGGGAATTTGAGAAATCCCCAATAGTAGAACGCAGAATCCCTATGGTTTATGACGCGTTAGTCTTTCATTTCATCTCATATTCTGAATACAATAATTATATGTAATTATGAACCGATGATTGAGATTCCAAATTGTAACATTGCAGGGTAGTCATTACATCATTGGAGAGATGAGTGTGACTATATTATTCATTTTATGCTTGTGAGGGAGTGCTTTGATATTGACCAAATTTTTTTTTAAGGGAATGCAAATCCAAGTTTTGTACAGAGTGTTTGTTCCAAGCAGAGTATATATCATATGAACGTTTTGGCCCATTGGTTTCAGCAGAATAGGGTTCTCATCTGGTTTTATATATGTATAATTTTATCCATATAAGAAAACCAGATTTGCCAGAAAATGAGTGATGTGCTCTGGTGGAAAAAATAGTTCACATTAAGAAGCCAATGATCGCTACTAGAGATGATATTATGTGCTTAGGGTTTAAGGGTAGTTGTTTAAGTTTTCCTGAACAAGCCAATCATGTATCTTATGATGTATTATTAGTTTCAATAAAAACGTTTTCCATCATGTTGGCTCCAGTTTCTGGAAGGACCTAGAGAGATAGATTTATGAGAATTGAACTTTCTACTTTAATATTAAAGAGAATCTAACCAAGTGAGCTACCCCTCTAGGCTTGATAATAACATATTAAAATTAACTATGTTTACATTATTAATAACATATTAATGCCAATGTTAATATTAATAGTAATAGTACTAGTAACACTAATGATACTATGGTCAAATTCTGGTAGAGCAAACGGTCAAGAGGAGTTTTGTTTGCTTGGTGGCCCAGGATCAAAACCTGCTGTTTCTGGAAGGCGACATTTAAATCCAACCATGCTAAAGTGATTTTGACGGCTTAGATGCCCCTGGATCGTGGTTCTCAGACCAAAGGTTCGCCCAACAAGTCACATGGCACTTAACCAACAAAAAAAAACACTAATGATACTATTAATATTAATATTAACATAAATAATATCATGTGTTACATTATGTTAAGATGTGGATATTAACATTACATATTAATATTAGTTACATTAACATTGACATATGTTAATATCAATAGTAATAACATATTAATATTTGTTACATTAATACTAAAATATGTTAATATCAACATTGGCATTAACATTAACATTACAAGTACATTAACATTATTAATTACATTAATGATATTACTATCAACATGAATGAGAGTCAACTTTACTGAAACTTGGCCAAACAAAGTCAATCACACTGAATTTGGCAAACCAAAGCGAACCAGGTCCAATTTTAGTGAACCATGATAAACATCATAATAAATTAAAACAAGGTGACATAACCCTTACTAAATTGGAATGTGACATAATCAACTTCGACTATCCCCCTCCATGTCAAACATGAAATCTACCATTGCCAAATATCCTCAATCATAGTTAAATATGGTCAAACATCCTTAATAATAGTTAATAATGATAAACTAAATGTCGACTATAGTTAACCATGATCGGCCATAGTCAAACATAGGAAACCATGGTTAATTGTAATTAACTACAATCAACAGTATCAACTATAGTCAAACATAACCAACATAAGTAAAAAATATTCAAGCAAACTTGACCTGGAATCTTAAGATGGCCAACCATAGTTAGTATAATTCATACATTGTTGATCATAGTCAATCATGGTCAACGTAAGTTGAGTAGGGTAAACCATAGAAACATATAATCTACCACGGTCAATCATACCCAACCAAATTCAATCAAGGACAAACATATTCAACATGGTAAACCATAGTCAATCATGATCAATAATAGTAAAGCATGGTTAATTGTGTTCAACCATGCCTCCATGGTCAACAGTCGTACTAAATTTAACCATATTAAGTCACCCTTATTAAAACATCATAGGTAATTCATGATAAGCCATGGACAACTATGGTAAACCATGAATAAACACTATCAACCATGAATAACCATACTCATACATGAACAACCATAATCATCAACGAACAACCACCATCAACAATATTCAACCATCATTGACCATGGTCTACCATGAACAATAATAATCAATAATGGTAAACTATAATCAACCATGGTCGATAATGAATAACCATGGTCAATCATAGTTAACCATGAAAAACCATGGTCAACCAATTAAGATCATCCATGGTTGACCATAATAAACCATAATCTATGATGGTCAACCATAGTCAACCATGAATAACCACTATCAACTATGACCAACCATCATTGTCGATGAATAACCATAATCAACCATATTCATCAATGGACAACCATAGTTCACCATAGTAAACCATGAACAACCATGGTTAGCCATGGTTAACCATAGTCGACTATAGTCAACCAACATTGATCATAGTAAACCATGAACAACCATAGACAACAATGTTCAACCATGTATAACCATGGTCAACAAATTAGTAAACCATGGTCAACTATGAATAACCATGGCCAACCGTCAACAACAGTAATCAACCATGAACAACAATGGTTAACCAACTTGAGTCAACCATAATAAACCATATTCAACTAGGGTCAACCATCGCCAACCATGGTGAGAAAACTAGGGTCAACCATTGATAACCATGGTCAACCATAATAACTCATTATCAAATATATTCAACAACATTCAACCATAATCAACCATTGTCAACCATTATCAACCAACTAGGATCAAACATAGTGAACCATGGTCAACCATAACCAACCATGAATAACCACGATAAACCATAAACAACTATAGTCAACCATGTGTATCCATGAATTACCATAATCAACCATAGTCAACCAAGGTCAACTAAAGTCAACCATGGCTAATCAAAGTCAACCAAATTAAATCATTGTAAAAAATTCAACCATGTTCGACCAAACTTAACCATGGTCAACCATAATCAACAATAGCCAATCATGGTTGATAATAGTGAACCATGCTCAACTACCATCAACCATGAACATCCAAAGCTAACCATGGTGAACAAACTATCAACCATGAACATCCAAAATTAATCATGATGAATAAACTACAGTCAACCATAGTTTATTATATTCAACTAGGGTCAACCATTATCAAACATGACCAACCATAATCACTCATTATAAAACATAGTCAACTGAAGTCGACCATCAACTACAATAGTAAAACATGGTCAATTGACTAAGATCAACCATAGTCAACCATGGTCAACCGACTATGATTAACCATAGTCAACCTTGGTCAACCATAGACAACCATGAAAAACCACGGTAAACAATAAACAACCATAGTTAACCATGCTTATCCATAATCAACCATAATCAACCATGAACAACCATTATCAACCATGAACTACCATGGTGAACCATAATGAACCATGAACAACCATGGCTAACCAAAGTCTACCATAGTCAAGCATGGTCAATTATAGCTAACCATGGCCAATCAAGGTCAACTATATCCAACCATGGTTAATGATAGTTAACCATGGTAAACCATCATCGACCATGAACATCCAAATTTAACCATGGTAAACCAAAGTTAACCAAGGTAAACCATGTCAACCTTAGTTAAGCATGGTTAACCATAGTCATATTATCAACCATGTTCAACTAAATCGAAGCATGGTCAACCAAAGTCAACCATATCAACCATTGTAATTAATTCAAACATGGTTAACCATTGTCAAGCATGGTCAACCAAAGTCAACCATGGCCAACCATAGTTAAACATGGTCAACCATAATCAACCATGGTTGATCATAATGAACTGTGCTCAACCACCATCACCATGAACATTCAAAGTCAACCATGCTAATCACAGTCCACCATGGTAAACCAAAGTCCACCATAGTCAAGCATGGCCAACCATACTCTGCCATGGTCAATCAACTTTAATAAAACCATCATAATCAACCATCATTAACCATAATCAACCTTAGTCAACCATAATGAACCATGGTCAACCATAATCAACCATGGTTAACCTTAGTCAACCATGGTTAACCTCAGTCAACCATAACCAACCATGCTCAACCATAGTCAACCACAATCAACCATAGTTAACCATGGTCAACCAATTAAGGTCAACCATGCTTGACCATGAATAACCATCATTAACCATGAAAATCCAAAGTCAAACATGGTCAACCATAGTCAAGCAAAGTCGACCATAGTAAAGCACAGTCAACCATGGTTGTCTATTTTCAAGCATGGCCAATAATAGTTGACCATGGTCAACTATATTCAACATCATCAACCATGGCCAACTATAATCAACCATAGTCGACCATGGTCAACCATTATTAAATGTGAGCATCCAAAGTAAACCATGGTCAACTGTATTCAACCATGGTTAACCATGGTCAACAAAATTCAACCATGGTCAACAATAGTCAACCATGAACGTACAAAGTCAACCTTTCTCAACCACAATCAACTATGGCTAACCATAGTCAAGCATAATCAACCATAGTCAACCATGAAAACCATGGTCAACCATATTCAACCATGAAAAACCATGGTCTACCATAATAAAACATACTCAACCAACCAACTAGGATCAACCATAGTCAACTATGGTCGACCATAGTCAACCATGACCAACCATAGGAAACCATGATAACTACAGTAAACTATGGACAACCATGCGCATGGATGAATAACCATCATCAACCATATTCATCCATGGACAACCATTTCTAACCATAGTAAATCGTGAATAACCATGGTTAACCATAATCGACCATGATTAACCAACATTGACCATAGTATACCATGAACAAACATAGACAATAATTGTCAACCATTGGTCATCCATAGTAAACCATGGTCAACTATGAATAACCATGGGCGACCACGGACAACCATAATCAACCATGAACAACCATGGTTAACCAACTAGAGTCAACCATAATAAACCATATTTAACTAAGGTCAACCATCACCAACCATGGTGAACAAACTAGGGTTAACCATAGTTAACCGCATTTAATTAGGGTCAACCATCTAGCTAATCATATTTAACTAGGGTCAACCATTATCAACCATATCTAACCTTACTAACCCATTTTCAAACATAGCCAACTACACTCAAACATAATCAACCATAATCCACATTGGTCAACCAATTGGGATTAACCATAGTAAACCATGGTCAACCATAGCCAACTAAGAACAACCATGGTAAACCATAAACAACCACAATCAACCATGTGTATCCAGCAACATCCATAATCAACCATATACAACCTGGGAAACTATTATTAACCATGAACAACCGTGGTCAACCATTGTCAACCATGAATAACCACGGTAAACCAAAGTCTACCATAGTAAAGCATGGTCAACTACAGTTAACCATAGTGAACCAAAGTCAATTATTGTCAACCATCGTCAACGATGAACACCTAAACTCAATCGTGGTTAACCATAGTCAACTGAAGTCAAGTATGTCCACCTTATTCAAGAATGGTCAGCCATAGTCGAGTTAACTAAGGTCAACCATGTCAACCTTAGTCAGGCATGGTCAACCATAGTAAAATATTTTCGACCATGCTCAACTAAAGTCAACCATGGTCAAATAAATTCAACCTAATTCAATCATTGTAAACATGTCAACCATGGTTAACCAAAGTCGACAATGGGTAACGAAAGTCAACCATTGTTAACCATGATCAAACATATTCAACCATGTTCAACCAAATTCAACCATGCTCAACTATAGTTAAGCATGGTCAACCATACTCTACCATGGTGTTGAGGCCTGGAAAATCGCAGGTAACAACAATAGGGATTCTCCCCAATAAACGTTCCCAATTAGCTAATTATTGTTTGGTATGGGGAATCCGTCCGGTTTACAATCCGGCTACCGTAGGTTAAGTAATGATTAAAGTGTTTTACCAGTTACGGCCATGTCCACCGTGTATATTTTTTAGTTTTTTAATGTTTAAGTATGATGTGCAAGTGCCTAGCTAAATGCAAAAGATAGAGATAACGAGGAGGGTCACAATGTGATGCGCAGGTTCTTAACTCTTGTCTTACCTATCTCACTTCTAAATCACAAACAACAAGAAACTAACTAAGACTCACTAACCTATCTCTAGGGAGCAAAACTATCATTAATGGTGAGTAATGTATCATATTGCATGCATAAAGAAAATCACAGATACGTGTTAACGTTTATGAACACATGAATACCAATAGAAAGATAAACAACAAGATAGCTTATTGTTAATTAAAACATTCATTACTCAATGTGGAAATTTCACAAAAATAAACCAGAGCACATTCATAACATGAAAGAATTCAATAGGTCAGAACGATCTCACAATTAATGGAAACAAGCTGAAAAAAGAAATAGTTCATATCCAACTAGCCCATAGCAAACATTTGAAAATCCACAGAACTTTCTCCAGCAGAAACATATAACTCTTTATTGTAAAATGAATTAGTTCTTCTTGCAATTCTTCCTCAAGATAGTCTGGAAAAAAGGTCCTTCCTATCTAAAGCTCTCCTATACTTATACAAAAGAAAAACTCTTGGGCTTCCCCACATCGTCTTTTGAGCTTCCCCAACCTTTCTTTTCCAAAATTTTGTCCTATAGCTTGTGCACAAAATTAATATTACATTTTAATCAATATTCCCAAAAACTTTATGAAGAAGGCCCAACTTGTTCGTTGGTGAACCTTTTCCATGCATTAGCATCTGCTGCTATGCTTTCAAACCCAGAAGCCTCAAGGAATCAAATGTTGATTTCGTATTTGGCAGCTTGAGTCTTCACCCCCTCTATCCTAGCAGGAATCAGGCACAGCCGGTCCTCTAATAGGTGTATGCTTATGGCTGCATGTGTTACTGCATTTTTCAATATCCACTCATCCAAGTCCTTAACCTGCTAGATTTCATGTTCATATTCCTTGTACCTGTCTTGTAAATACTTTAGAAACGACTTATGTTCAGGTAGCATCACCAATCTTTTCTCAGCAGAAACCTGACACCGATTGTATGTGAAGAGCACTCTCCTGCAAAATTCGGCACAAGCAATCTTTGTCTTCTTTACTGTCTTTTTAAATTCCTCTGCAACATTACTAGCAAATTCCATTAACTCATATTCCTACTGCAATGTCTGCTAATCTTTCACAGCTAGGTCTGGAGGAGATTCTTTATTGGTTTCTATCCAAACCATTCTTCCCTTTAAACTTTCCAATATATCATGAATCCTATCTAGGAAATATGAAGTGGTATTTATAATCTCCTCTAGCCTGGTGTCTATCTGCAAAACTTTGCATCTTTCATCTTCTATTTGTATTTGTATTTGATGAATCCTTTACCTAAGAGTCAGAACATGCTCCTTTAGGGGCCGAATGCCAGCTTTCTGCTCCATAGCACCCTTTAATGATGCGGTCAATGAATTTTTTTGTTCCTCTAAGGCTACTATCTGCATCTGATATTGCTTTTCCTTTTCTTTTGCAGCAGCCTTTTCTATTTCTAGCTCGGTAACCTTGCTCTCCAACTTGTTCTTTTCTTCATTTAAATTTCCACATGATAGTTGAAGATTATCCTTTTTAGTTTGTAAACTCTGATGTTCCAGCCGTAGTTTTTGTAACTCTGCCAAAGTAACCGGGGAATTCTTCATTGTGTTTTCTACAAATATTGCTAAATCATCCTTATTTGCTTGTAGAGTTTGACATTCTATTCTTGAAACCTTGACTTCTCCTATCATGTCTTCATATTTTCTCTTTAGCTTTTGGCTTTCATCCCTTTCCTTCTTTAAGGTTTCTTTCAGCTGGGCTACACTCTTCCATGACTGCTCCAGATCCGTCATGAACCTGTCCACATTGTCTTCAGTTGCTAAGGTTAAAGCTAACCCATCTCTTGCTATCAACTGTGGATCTTTATGTGTACCATGTACTAATGTCTTGTCTGTCACCATCTTACTTGGCTGTCCTCTAGTAACTACCTTTTTCTCGGTCCTCTTGACAATCCTTTTCTTCTCTTTGTCATAGAAGATGGTGTTAAAATTAGGTACTTCCTCACCTTCGGTAGGCATGAAAGGAATTAAATCAAAATTAGAAATCGAAACATCTCCTAATATACTGCCAGAAGAGACGGCAGGCTCCAAGGGATCAAGATCAGATCTTCCTTGTTCTTGATCTGCAGGATCTTGGACTTCTTGTACATCGACTTTCTCTTTGAGCTGCTTCACCTTTTGGGATTCTGTTAGCCTAAAACCCTCACTTTCTGCTTGTTTCTTGTTTATTTCAGCTTCTTCTTTTCTTTTCCTTTCTTCTTCTTCTTTCCTAGCTGCTTCTTCAGCAGCTCGTTTCTTCTCTTCCTCTTCAATTCTTAACAAATTTTCTGCTTCATGTACCAATCTGCTGGCATCTTCTTCTCTTTTCTTGGCTTCTTCTTCTTCTAGCTTCTTAGCTTTTTCTGAAGTCTTGCCTTTTCCACCTATAGTTATATTTTGCGTGAATCTTTTCTTGAGGGCTGTTATGTTCTTTGCACTTCGGAATGTCTCATCATCTTTGTCCCAGAAGTTAGTATACTCAAAATGGATGCCTGCTTCTTTGCAGTAGTCAGCTACTTTGTTATGTGAGTCATTTCTATGAAAATTCGTTTCTCCAAAGCGAAAATATTCTAGCTCTTTAACAAATTCTGTTGCGTGCTTTACCCTTGAAAACTTATAGCTTCCAAGTAAGAAAGGTACTGCAGGGTACGTTGCCTTCTTATGCTCAAACAAAAAATTTCCTACTCCATCTATATACAACTGTCTGACTACCTCCTTGTGGAGTACATAATCTGCAGCATATTTTGGGATTAGAGAAGGAGCTCTGGAGCCGCCATACATCTTTACATACAATCCCTCCTCTGTTAAATAATAATCCTCGAACTCTTGTATGACCTTAAAGGCTTCTTCAGACATGCAATAACATTCGGTTAGGAAAATCAAAGTATACAGGGGCATAATGAAATGCTCACAAATTTCCCTATAATAACTGTAATACTTATGTGCCCAAAACAACTTATAAGCCGTGTATACTGGGGTTCTGTCCTTCTCCCAGTTGCATTTCAAAGCAAGGAAAGTCTGGGTGCACAATATGCAGTCAATTAGAAAAGAGTTCATATAAAATTCAGATCTCTTATGAGATACTCCTCCTAAGGCTGCACTTATACATGCAGAAAGGATGTTTGACACTATATTTGTCTAGTTGAATATAGTTCCCTGTGTAGCAACGAAAAAGATAACCGGTATCCAGCCTATCTTGAAACTTTTGCCATTTGCTCGACCAAAAGTCCTATTAAGAATCAGGGCAATAAACCTGTAAGGAGCTCGGAGAATTGAGGTGTCATATTCTCCGGAAGGTCTGGTTCTGAAATTCTTTCCTGGTATCATCATTCTCTTCACAGTCTCTACCAGGTCCAGACCTTCCTCCTTTAACCAACTCTCTGTTAGGTAGACCTATGGTGAAGGTAAATGGTATGACATAGACACATAGGCAGTGATATATGCAACATAGCCTTGCTTTGCATTGTTTTCTAGAATCATTGTCATCACATTTGCCCTAGGCAGAATCCAACCTATTACTTCTGAACAAGGAAACAATTCGGGCCTCATAGCTACTTTCATCAAAGCTAACTTTTCGATGTTAGCATAGATCATCAGTTCTTCAAACCCAACATCAGGTACATTCTAGTTTGAGATCATTCTAAAAATTTCTCCCCACTTGTAATCAGGTTCAACTCCAGTGGTGGCTCTGGTGTCTTCATAGATAAACTCTATCTTGGTGATTATTTCTACCTCAGGCTCTCCTTCAACCACCTCAGCTTTCTTCTTATGTCTCTTTGACATGTTGTTGTTATAGCAATCAACCTGTCACAACCAAACAACATGTTTTAGGCTAACTGAGCTCTAGCAAGTGCTTATAGCAATACACAAGAAAATATACTTATTTATTTACCTCTTCGACATGCATGCTTGTTAAAATAGGTTAAACACAGTCCTTGTGAATGAAATATTTAACAAGAAAAACCCTACAAAATGCTTCCTAAATCTGCCTAAGCTCCACTATCTCAAAGACTTAATCGACCGAAAAACCTCTTCATCTCACACAAGTACTTATTAACCTATTCTACCACTGGATCTCAACACTATCTTCAATCTCAAAATAGCTAAACCCTGCGTAACAACTGTCTCAAAGAAAAACCCTAATCGTCTGAAAAAAACCCTCCTGAGTCCCACGGGATACTGTAACTGGGGAAAAAATGGCTTCTTAACCTTTGGCATACCAACAAATTATCAATAAAAGGGTGGTGCGGACGACAAAACACCCGTCTGCACCATGCCCTAACCACTCGCACAAGAAACGCAAATGCATCCATAACGCTTCAACTGTGTACAGACTCAGACCTCCCACGCAATGAAAATTCAATAATGGGCCAAAAACTCCTCCCCCCTTGTAATATAAAATATCCACAAAAATCACCGTAGGCATGCAAAATCCTAACCCTCCATGTGGTAAAACCTAACCTGCGGAAACCTAACGGTTCAAGATCAACCAACCACAACCAAAATGACAAAACTATGGTTTACCTACTTGGCAGTAGTGGTGCAACCGACTGGATGGAATGAAATTCCATGGGTGCAGAGCAGAACGAACAAGGTTTTGACAGCTGCGTGCGCACGAATTCTCCGGACTGCTTCCACAGTGCAAACGGCAAATATCAATGCAAATGACAAGTCACACGGCCACCTATATATGCCCATGACTGGCTGGAAACTATCGGAAAACAAATAATAAATAAATCGGAAGAAAAGGTTGGATGATCATCGCAATAGCAAGTGCGAAATGGATTACAAACCCAGGATTACTTACTAGTCTCAGACATTGGAACCGCTAATCACTACCCTCGAAACCAAAATCTGATAACCCTCCGCAACGTTGGCTATGGGAAATTCTATTATCGTAGGAACGGGTATCGGTGCTCGACAACGTTAAGCTCTACGGATTCGACACAGAAAATATGATGCTATCGAAACTCCTTATAACTAGCTTCCCGCAACGCCGGGCGAGATAGACACTATAACCCTGGCGTGCTCCGATTAAACAAACCGACAACGAAAAAGAAAACATCATCGGATCTTGGAAACACTAGGGTGAAGGGAAAAAAGATCGTCAGATAGGTCCAGCACTACGTGGCCGCAACTTCGGCAAATCAAGTCCGAGAATAAAGCAGACTAAATCCGATGCATCGGTGATGGATTCCAAAGGCATTCAACAAGCTAGATGATAAAAAATTAAAGATAATAAAAAATTTGCATAGTGTTGGGACCTTAGGCTAATTCATAGCCAAGCTTGGTCGCCCAGGTTGGGGTTTTCCATTAAAAAATTTCTCGGTCATGGCCTTTGCAAAAGCATCCATTTTTGCTCCAATTCCACTTGTCCATTGGCATTCAATCACAAGGAACATGTATTTTCCATATATTCTCCTATATTTCATCCATCTCTAGGAGGATAGATTTTTTCTCTAATTATTGCTCCATGATTTCCCTCCCTAACATGATTTTAAGATGCAAATATAGACTAGTGACCATTTTGGTATATTTTGTGTCATGATTTCTTGATGAACCTACATCTTCCACAATGTCACCCACCTCTTTTTGAATTGGCTCCATGTTGGTGGAATTCCACTTAGTTTCCACCCAATCCTCTAGCTGCTCAATTTGTTCTTGCACTTGATTGGAAATTTATTTCCTGTAATTCTTCTTAGTAATATGATATTACTGGATATCTCTAGGTATATGCACCGGCCTTTGCTTCCTATGATCAGTATGTTTCCTCACACCATCATTGAGAACAAAGGGAGAGTCTACAAAAGGAAGGGGACATCGATTCTTCGCCCAAGGGGGGAACCCAACAACTACAACTAATCAACAAGATTCCCAAAACAAATATAGAGACAACCACCCAACTTTCCCTCAAACAATATCCACTGGACTCAATGAAAAGAAAGAAGTTTGAATTCAATCCACAAATTATTCTTAGGCTTTAAACTATAATAGTAGGACTCTTGTGCCTTGCATCTCCTTCACCAAAATTCACCAAGGGGGCTTCGCTTGTTGACCAATCTCCTATCACATTAGTTCATATTGTGGGTTTTTAAATTATAAAAAATCGAACCAATATATTGCAGGTATTGGGGGATGAGGGGTTTAAGGTGGGGGTGGGTAGGGTGGTTTATAAGGATTGAGGTATAAAAAGAAGTGGGGAGGAGGTTTTAAGTATTGGGAGGGGGTTTCAACAAAAAGGGTTTGGGTCAATATCTCTCGAAATTAAGGGTATTCTTTAATATCCCACGATCGCACATGCTATGTGAGAGATTCACTAAGTGAAGTCCCCGTGAAATTCACTTGACCAGTGAGAAACCCAATAGAATGAATACTGAGAGTTAAAAGTATCTCCACTCAAGATATAAAAGAAGAGAGCCTGTAAAAATGCAGCTCGAATTATCAACATCCTTGTCTTAATGAATTACACTCCTTCCTTAACAATGATATCCATTTTCCCGAGTGAATTGGAAACGATTCTACTTGAACCAACTTTCCAATCAATCTAAACCTTGTTATCATTTCATCATTAACTCACATGATTCTTCCATGCACAACACAGGACCTCTCCATCCACTTGCATGTTTCTCTCCTTCTCCACGCACATCATTTCACCATCGATTTGCATGGTTGTTCCCTTCTAGAACTATTGAATAAACTTGTCCATCATAACACCTAAAGTTCGCCATGTTCTAGCCAGCCAACTTGGCTAATTGCGATCATGAGTAGTCATCATGTGATTGTGCCACAATTTGGAACCTATCCTGGGGTTTTTTCAAAGAAGTGAATGGGGGTGAGACTTGATACATTTATGTGTGCACGAGTCACATGATCATTCAATACAATATCTCTAGGTGCAACCACATTTTCAACCACTAGCTCAAGATTACCACATGGCTTCAGGCTAGGTCCTCATGAGAATTGATCCTTTCCCACTAGTGAAAAACTCCTCGTTCTTCACCAATGGATCCAATAACTTTAGGAAGGAAACTAAAAAATTAACATAAAACAAATAATTAGAAGTTTGTCTCCTCTTTCTTATAATTTTACAAAAATTGATGTACGTTTATTTTTATAAAAATTGACTTAGGGAAATGAATAATTAATGAAAACTACATGATAGAAACTTAGGTTCAAATTTAACTAATCATATATAACAAGACCCATGAGGTGGCAATGTCCTTGACATTGCCACCTATTGTTGCAAGAACGACAAGAAGTTATTAGCTAATAAGACAACTTCTTCTGCAAGGTTGTGAACAATTGTCTAGTAAGATCGATGAGTAGATGCAATGTTGTGGATTGAACATTTTGTCGCTTTTGATGTTCAAATATTATTTAAATAGATGATTTTGATTGGATGTTAATTCATAATGGAATTTTATGATGTATATATGTGCTTGATTTATATTTGAGAAATTTTAGTTGGATATAAAAATTATGATATAAAGTATAGCATATGTATATGGAGAAAATTTTATATATATATATATATATATATATA
>LPNX010727368.1:156239-188455 GCA_001517045.1 Pseudotsuga menziesii
ATGAGCTATATTTTTTACATTAGTTGACTTGCAGATTAAGAATTTTAACCAATTATCTTACAATGTTGGAATGAGTTTATGGCAATGAGCAACGTGATGGTACAAGGAATCCATCTCAATATCCTCCATGGGGACATCCGGTGATGTTAATTTCAATCGATTTAAATTGTTCATGTATTCATGTGATAAGTGCTAACAACTCTCTCTGCTGTTAGTACCAACTTATCTGTAAATGTTGTTTTTAGAGTGCTATTTGTTTTGATCCAATCCTTTGATGCAAAATTGATCTTTCTATCCCTGTGTCTATGCCTTCTCTGTCAAGAGTATCATATAAGGTGATTATATACTAAAATCCATAGCAACCAAATGAGCACAAATAAAAGAAGAATGCTAGTTCTTTCAGACCAGAGATTGTTCTCAATGCAAGTTGGCATTGGTCCATCACTTTATTCTCAATGAAAGTGGGTAGTGGTCCAAATATTCTGAAATTAAAATATTGAAGAAATCATGCGATGCCAGATTCCTCAGTTGACACTCCATGAGCCTATGGGTCCTCAATTTCTACTCAAGGTGTGTTCTATAATGTAGTTGTTCCTAGCCATGATAATAGGTCCTACCTTTTATTTACATAGTTGGTCATGGCCACGATAGTTCATACGGAATAAAAACCACAATCGTATCAATTTCCGGGGGCAGTGACCATGAAGATTTAGCTAAAATGCTAAGGAAGCCGTGTAAATAGTTGTTAATTTCAAGTTTGTAAGAAATAAAGTTGTACAATTTCGTTGGAGGAAGCTATGCATTATTGTTTAAATGAAAAAAGTGTGACTGTAAATTTGTGGAATTTTCTCGAAAGTTGCGCATTTATGTTGGTAAATACATACAAAGTTGTTTTAGACATTGCACATGTAAATAAATTCCCAAGCGTTTACAGTTTTCCACCTTGCAATTTTGTGACAAGAATATGTATATTTGTTGTCATAAATAAATGTCAAGCTTACCTCTTAAATATTTGGTCAAGATGTTGCAGTTTTGTTAAAGGAAGTTAATAAATGGCAATGGGTTTTGTAGTTTAGTTAGGAGAAATTGAAAGAGAACTAAAAACTTAGTTAAGAGAAATATAATACATGAACATCTATAGGAAATTCAAATGTTCTTAAATTTGAATAAATTTAAATTAAATATATTTCAGACATCATACACGAACATCAATTAAAAATAGCATGCAGTAATCATCATAATACATGTCATATATCTAAAGAGAGAATAACACACAAAACATCCCTACACATTAGATGAAATTTGAGGTCTAAAATGGATCTCCAAAGGAAAATAATAAAATAATATTTATTAATTTTGGAGGAAGAAAGAAAAAAACTACTCTTTTTTTCCATATTTTCAACATATCTCCATTTGTTCGTACTCAAATTTCGAGCGTGAGTGCTCATTGGATGCAGATTCAAATTATGCATCCAACGAGTACCCATACTATATACTTTTGATAGACCTCCCCCAAAAACAAGAAATACTAGAAAAAACGTGACGATGACAATTTTCAAGTTTTTTTTTCCAGGTATTTCTTGTTTTTGGTGTAGAGGGGTCCGCCAAAAGTTTTTAGTGTGGGTACTTGTTGGATGCAGGTTTTTAAATCCACATCCAACGAGTGCTCCTTCTCGAAATTTGAATAAAAATACATGGAGACATGTTGAAAATATGAACAAAAAATAGTTTTTTATGACAAATATGTCAATTCAATCATTATGGTTGACTTGTTTTATTAAAATTATATTGGTTCTTGAATTTCAACTCATCAAGAAGTTATGGTTGACTCTTTTTCTTATATGATGGCACGTTTTCTTTTAAGGCTCATTTTTTACCTCAAATTTCCTCTAAGATTATTGATACGCTATTACAAATTTCATTATTTCCAAAGAATTGAAATGATACTTGTATAAATCTTAACCAAGTCTTAGCCAAAAATAAATACTATACAACTTAACCCCTAAATAAACCCTATTCAACAAAGGAATTTTTAGGGAAAAAAAATGTTTTGCACTATCAACATTTAAAACAAATACTAAATACCCACTAATTAATGCAAGGATCTTAAGGTCCATTAAACATTTATGTATATTGCATCAATGGAAAACCCATTAAACAATATTGTGGCCTCCAGGGTTGGAATTTCAAATGATGGACAGCCGTCAAAATTGCGTAACAAACAAAATTTGAAACATTTTCTGTATTCTAAGCCAGATTTTGACGGTTTTGGCAAAATCTTAGCTGTTTTTGACGGGTAAATTGACCCATGACGGGCATTTAACCGTAAAATTCCATCCCTGGTGGCCTCTATTGCAAAACAGGTTCTATTGCGTCATTGCAAAGCTCATTAAATAACCAATTTGATTACGTCCTTCATTCCAAAAATGGTTCTATCAAAAGCAACACGCCTCCCTTCATTCATCGTATAAACAGTTCTCTACTTCCATTGGTTTCGGATATTTACACACATCAACCATTTTGAATGATATGTGATGTTTAACTCCTCAATGTTCAACACCTTCCAGCTCTTTTAAGACAAAGCACTAACACAAAGAAAACACCAGACCAAAACGTGGAACGTTTAGCCAATTGCACTTACCTCCAAATACCATATGAATGTGAGAAGTTGAGATGAGTATGTGAAGTTGAAAATCATACAGGGGTTAATGCAAGGGGAAAAGCTTAGAATCTTAAGTGTTTGGGGGTTTTCTGATTTAGAAGAGATTCCAAGTATGGAGACATTGACATCCTTGGAGCGGTTGTGGGCAGACGGGTGTATGAAGATGAAGAGCATAAGCGGGTTAGAGCACGTGAAAAAGCTAAGAATCCTATATGTTTGTGGGTTGTTTGACTTGGAAGAGTTGTCATGTATGGAAACATTGGTGTCTTTTGAGGTATTACACATAGTCTCATGTATGATGCTGAATAGTATTAAGGGTTGAGCAGTGGAGAGAGCCTCGACTCTCAAGGCCAAAGTGTTTGTGGGTGCCGAGCCTGGAGTTTCAATTTTCTTGTGCCTTTCAATGAATATTTAATGACAGTTTTAATTTTTTTTAGTGCCTATCATTTTACGTTTTAGGCAATTTTACAGAGTGTCAAAAAAAATTTGTAACCTGTTATTGGCACCTAGAAATTAAGAGCAATATAGAGCAACCTCACATAAGTATACAAAACATAACACAACACTCAAGTATACAAAACACATCACATTATAGCAATATTTTTTTGAACGAGCAACACATGAGTGGGTCAAGACTCAACACAATGAGGAAGGGTAATTACGAGCAACGCAGAGCAATACGGGAGCGGGCCCAACACAATGTCCAAGGGTAAGTTGCTAGGGCATAGTAGGAATCATAGGTATTAATATTTTTGACGGGATGACTAAATTCATAAGCGTCAAATAGATGTTTTAAATATTTTCTTAACTGTCAATGTTGACATGTTCATCTTAAACTTGAGTGTCAAATACGTGCAAAATTGAAAAAAACGTTCTGTGGCCGTCAAATTCCAGGCCTGGTGGGTGCTCTAAGTTAGAAGAGCTACACTACTCCAGCGTTCGTAAGAACACTTGCTCGACTACTCCAGCGTTCGTAAGAACACTTCCACATCGTCTTTGCTATTTGCTGGGTGATCTGCTCTCAACGCTCAGTTTGTTCGAAATTGGAGATGATGATGGCGTTGTTGTATCTCCATCAAACATGCGCGTAGTCTAAGAAAAATATAAATAATCAAATCAAACATGATGTAATCAATGTTAACTTTGTTCAGAATTATAAGCACTAACAGCCACTTTTGGATATATAATATATAAATAGATTGACTTTGTATATATAATATATAAATAGATTCAATGTTAACTTGTTTAGAATTATAAGCACGACAGCCAGTTTTGGATATATAATATATAAATAGATTGACTTTGGATATATAATATATAAATAGATTGACTTCTAGAAATCTATTGATAAAACCTACAAGTTTATATTAATGAATATATATATAATGCAAACACATCATAAACGGGGACTACGTGGGACCTGCAAATGCCTTCTACGTGTACATTCTATAATCTTATTCCAAATGTCATCTGTGTTGGCTGCCTTGACATTTCAGCTTACAATTTATTTGTTGACAAAAATTTAAAATGCATTAACAGAATCTAGAATCGATCAAGAGATATAATTCTCTCCCGCTCTAGGCTCCGACTAATTCGTTTGTATGGCACTACGATATGACATCCATAGGAAGTTTGCAGGAAAGTGATTGCATTGACCGGTGAGGCAAGGGACTTCAAAAACATTTTAAAATTTTACTCATTAAGAAGAACGTGATAGAAAAAAACAAACAATATATTTCTTATTGCGAAGGTTATCTGTATGGAATCATGACGATAGAGATTAAATGGTCGAGAGATAGCAATGGAATTGAACACAATTTGATTTTTTTTTATTCCTCATATTTTTTTAGTTAAACTTGTTCAACTTTGAGTTATCCATGTGAATTTGATTTTAATTATTATTCCTCACATGAATGATAGGAATCAATTATTTTTTATATTCTTTATTTTATCTCACGTTCTCTACCATGAGTTATCCATGCATCCCTACTAGTTATCCATTCATCAACTACCAGTGCTTTTTTATATTCTCGACAGTACATTTGTCATCCTCCTTCGTAGATGAAAAAGCATAGGCCATAGTCCCCACCAAATCTCAAATAAAAACGTCTATCGACTTAATGATTAAGAACATACACTAATGTGTACAATAATATATAAATAGCACAGCTACTAAACTTGCACCTGGTGAATATGGATAGGTTACAAGTTAAGTGTCATAACTTGTTATTGATGCTCTAATTTTGATGTTCTTTTTTTAATAATTTTTTATTTTAAAATGGAACTACTAGGATAAAATCAATGAGGACAGTACACTTGTCTCATCCTTGTGCAATCTAGGCAAAAGCACAAACACTAGTCCGCTCAAAATTTTAACAACTAGTAGAAAAAACCACATTAATTTTTCAAGGTGTCTAAATAAATCAATAGGCTTAAATGAGGCACATATTTTTATATTAATGTTTTTTTCTATAGTGTATGCAAAATTTAAGTCTATATATGTATTCAAACACATTAATTTTAACATTAATAAAATTAATGTGATTGTTGCTAATAACTAGTGGACCAGTAAACATATATACAAAGTATTAATAGAAATAATAATGTTTAATTAATTATACTATGATATTTAATTAGACAATATTAACATTTAATAAAACAATCTTAATAAAATAATATTATTTAACTAAGTAACAATACAATAACTATTTATTAATAACGTCATTATATTGCCATATTTTAATTAATTAATTATAATATTAATATTTACTTTCTATTATATTTCTATGCAAATACAAATAATATGCTATTTAATTAAAGCATTACTTTCAAAATAGTAATAAAATATTATTAATTAAGTTAATACAATGTTGTTTAATTATTTATAATATAATAATTAATTAAAAAATTCTAATATTATATCATAATTTTGTTAATTTAATTTACTAAAATATTATTAATTAATTTAATACAATATTGCTTAATTATTTATAATATAATAATTCATTAAAAATTAATCTTAAAAATTCTAATATTATATCATAATTTAGTTAACTTAATGATGATACATATAGATATTAAATCTAAATAATAAATATCCTCAAAGTATTGAAAAAATAATATTGTTTATTTAATTATTTGTATAATAATTAATCATAATATTTAATTTAATGAAAATGAGACATTTTCTTGAAAATGTTAGTCATGTCACTTGATGTAAGTATATATTGAAACTATGGTGTTTAGCATTAACGTTATCATTGAATGTCGAATGAGAGGGGGCCGAAGAACATAAACTTTCTCTTCTATTGTTGTAACGACACTTAATCTTGACTTGTCTGCATTGAGCACCATTGTATGCAACATGACCCATATCCGATATCCCTATATACAACAAATTAATAGATTTCAACATATTTAACGAACATGAGTGCGACTCTTATCATAGACCTTTA
Organism: Pseudotsuga menziesii; assembly: GCA_001517045.1. NCBI lineage: Eukaryota > Viridiplantae > Streptophyta > Pinopsida > Pinales > Pinaceae > Pseudotsuga > Pseudotsuga menziesii. The sequence goes on from LPNX010727368.1 coordinate 162,357, forward strand.
ATTATAATTCTCAATGTTGCCATGCATAATGATCCCAAGGAGGAAAACTATCAATATTGACGAAAGCACCTGATCTTCGATAAAAATTAAGCTAACATTTTTCTTCATGATCTAAAAAATGAACTGATTCCTTTTTCTAGCATGGAAAATATAGAAAATCTCTACCATAATTTTGCTACAAACCTCTCGTCATCCATTAACAAGTTCTCTATTGAAGTCTCGACTAAAATGAGCAATACGATAGAACCAACCCCTGGTATGATCAAGAGTGTAAAAATGAAAGAAAATAAATTCAACAAGCTACTACAGATTTGATAAAAATGGAAAAGATAAATCACTACAAAGCCTTAATTAAAAGAAAAACAAGGTTTCCCCCTCTCCCCTACCTTTTTTGGCATTTACATTGATAAGCTAGAAAAGTGTTTAGAAGAGGCAGTTTGTGCCGGTACAATCTTAGTTGTGATAGTTATCATCCTTCTACTATGAGGTTGATGATATTGTTCTTATGGCAAGGTGTCCGTCTGATCTTGATAAGCAAATAATAATTATTAAAGTTTTTTTCTCTAACATGGGTATGCCAAGTTGTTAACACCGACAAGAAAAAAATCATGATTATAAAATCTAAGAAAGACACCTATGAAATTTTATTTATGATAATAGATATTTCTAGAGGAAGTGACTTCTTACACGTATCTTGGAATTGATATTCATCACAAGCTCAATTGGAACTATAACATTAATAAAATTATTAATGGAGGGTGGAAAGCTTATTTTGGTCTTGAAAATAACTGTAAATCAGCCAATCTAGTCATGTGGCATAAAAAAAAGTTCATCTATGAAACTCTTGTCATCCTTGCTATCTTGCATTGTTGTGAAGTATGGGGGTGCATCATTTCTAAAGAATCTTGGAGGAAGCTTGAGCAAATCAAGAAGTAGTTTATAACTTATAACCTCAAAATTAAAAGCAATACACCTTATCATATTCTCCTCATAGAAGTGGGCCTTTCCCCATCGAGAGCATTGCTATGACTAGGTACCTGATGTACAAGGTTAAGATAAATAACATGGGAAACAAGAGACTTCCTAAAATTGCTTTAAACTTAAGTCAAAACCAACTACGCCTCAAGCGATGTTGGTGTAAAGATACCATGGCTTGGTTAAACCATTGGGGCATTAAAGAAAATGACATTTTGCATAACATTGATAATGTAAAAAATATTATTACTTCTAAGTTTAAAGAGAAATTTTGGCGAGAGGAAAATTTAGCAGTTAAGAGAAAATTAAGATACGATAAGGAGGTCACTAATCCTATCTTGGAAGATCAGGAGTATCTCTTGGTAGTAACTAGATCACATAAGAAAATTAATATATCCAAGATTAGAACGAACTCTCATGAAATTCATGGCGAAGCAAGGCATTGGTCTATTCCTAAAACACCATGAGCGAAAAGGGTTTGCCATCTGTGTGATTCTATGAGCATTGAGGATGAAATCACTTTCTCTTAAAGTGCCTTGTTTACACCCACATTAGATTCGAATTTCATAGTATTTGCTACAATACAATCCTTTATAACCTCCTAACTTGCAAAAACTACAGTAAGCTTAGAAAGCTTCTTGGCAAGCTTTTTGAGTACATGAACAAGATTTTAAAGTAAACCAAGTATTATCCTTCTTAAGGTTCAATGGTCCAAAATTAGTCTCACTAGAGATTAATCATCATCATTATTATCATCATAATATTTATTTATTTATTATCCCTTTATAAAAATAAATTTAAATAAATAATAATTAATCAACTAATATTTTAACTTCAAACAAATAATATAAATTTAGAAATTCATATATTTTATAAAAAAATATGATAAATACAGAGAAAAGTCAAATTCAAACCCCAAGCCCCATTGAATGATGTGATGTAATTTAAATACATTTAACATGAAAACAAGAGTTCAACTCAAAACAAATAATACAAATCTAAAAGCTTATTTTGTCAGTTTATAATTTTATAAAATTTTATCTTTCTCTTTTATAATTTTATAAAAAATAAATTAAGTTTATTTTAATTTTTTTTAAATAATTAAATAATAAAAAATTAAATTAAGTTTATATTTTAAAGTTTTATAAAAATAATTAAATAATAAATAATCAACCAAAATTATATTAAAATATACATCAATTTATTTAATAAATATAAAAACAATAATAATTTGAAACTAAAACCTTAATTTATAACAAATAAAGAAGCTAGAACTTAAATTTAAAACAAATAAAGATAGACTTCCTAATAATAAAAAAATGGATTTAAGTTTTTTTTATTCTTTAAAAGAAAAATTTTAGAGAAATGAATTATTAATCAACATTACATCAAAATGATTTGCATTCAACTTTTACTAATAATATTTAAAATTTTGATTTTTATGTTAATTATATATTTAATTTATTTAATAATTCAAATTTTATATTATTTATATATTTAATTTATATAAAAATCAATCAATATATAAATAATATTATTTAGTTTCAAATTTATATCTCACAATTTGAATTTTGAATTATTTAGTTTCAAATTTATATCTCACCATTTGAATTTTGAATTTATATCGATTGTTGTAGATTTCATATTAGAAAACTCAATAATTAACATTGTTTCAAATGAATATCAAAGATCCCATTTAACATTAAATTAAAGCTTTTAAAATAATAATTTAAAAGACATTTAATTTTTATTAAAATTTTGAATGAATATAAAAAATAAAGTTTTTTTTTAAAAATTAATTTAAGTTTATATTTATATTTTCATAAAAAATGATTTTAAAAAATGAATAATTAACCAAAATTACATATAGTTTAATAATTTAATTTTGTATTAAATTATTTAAATTGTAAATTTCATAAATATAATAAATATGAAGAAAATAATACTTGATTTTTCTCTATACATATTGAGTAATAATTTAAAATAACCTTAAAACTCAACTTTAAAAAAAGAAATACCATAAACTTATTATTCAATCATAAGAGAATCTTAGTTTACATATACTTCTCTCCAGAATTTCATAAGACAAAAAAAAAGACCAAGTCCTATCGTGCCTTAATGTTGAAGCATCACCCTACTATAAAGCTTTTCCAATACAAAATTGATAACTTTCAAATCAAAATCTAAGAAAGAGACAAAAACACTCATAAAAGACTTTGCCAAATAGAATTAGAGGGTTGGGACAATACTTAAAAATAAGATACGTTTTGTAACCTGTTATTGCCACCTAGAAATTAAGAACAATATAGAGCAACCTCACATAAGTATACAAAACATAACACAATGCTCAAGTATACAAAACACATCACATTATAGCAATATTTTTTTAAACAAGGCACATGAGTGGGTCAAGACTCAACACAATGGGGAAGGGTAATTATGAGCAATGCAGAGCAATATGGGAGCGGGCCCAACACAATGTCCAAGGGTAAGTAGCTAGGGTATAGTAGGAATCATAGGTATTAATATTTTTGATGGGATGCCTAAATTCATAAGAGTCAAATAGACGTTTTAAATATTTTCTTAACTGTCAATGTTGACGTGTTCATCTTGAACTTGAGTGTCAAATACGTGCAAAATTGAAAAAAATGTTCTGTGGCCCGTCAAATTCCAAGCCTGGTGGGTGCTCTAAGTTAGAAGAGCTCCCAAATAATGGAATCGTCGACATCTTTGGAGGATCAAGAGGAATAATACAGTCGTTCACAAAAAAGAAAGCCATCAAAACCAGAGTATAGATCCATCTTAAAGCATGTGCTTATTAAGTAGAGACATAAAACAAATTTCTTGAAATGTAAACTTAAGATAATAATAAAAAAAATTACTATTTAAAAAATTGTCGCTCTCTTTATGCTTAAAAACACCCAAGTTTAAAATAAATCTAGATTAGTTACTTACACTCGATACAATTTATATATAATAATAATTATTATATATTTGGAAGTTCAATTCTAAGTTGCTTTAGAAACATTCATTCAATTTCACATCGACTATAATGCATATTCCAAAAATAAGTTTATACCATAACAGGTGGATACCATATATACTATTCACAACACAAACAAATTGTCACTATAAGTGCATTCCATGCCGATTGGGAAGTCAATAAAAGTGGCATATTAATTTTAATATGATTTGATCACATACCCCAATTTACATGTAATAACAAGTAATGGTAAAGCAAATAGGTTTTTTTAAATAGTTATTATATATAATTTGATGGGTCAAATTCATTTTCTTTTCATAATTATTTTAATAAAAGTTTTTATTTTAGATTTGAGGTGGGTTAAGGTTTATGCTTTTTTCATAATTATTTTAATAAAAGTTTTTATTTTAGATTTGGGGTGGGTTAAGGTTTATGTTTTTTTTTATGTATGGTTGAGATTGATTTTATGACATTATTTCAAAATTTATGATAAAAAAAAATATACTTTAACACATTTTAACACATTCTTTTACTGTGTCTCAAAGCAATTGCTCCACTACTCCAGTCTCCAGCGTTCGTAAGAACACATGCCACATCGTCTTTGCTTTTTGCTGGGTAATCTGCTCTCAACGCTCACTTTGTTCGAAATTGGAGATGAAGATGGCGTTGTTGTATCTCCATCAAACATGCGCGTAGTCTAAGGAAAATATAAATAATCAAATCAAACATGATGTATTCAATGTTAACTTGTTCAGAATTATAAGCACTAACAGCCACTTTTGGATATATAATATATAAATAGATTGACTTTGGATATATAATATATAAATAGATTCAATGTTAACTTGTTCAGAATTATAAGCACAACAGCCAGTTTTGGATATATAATATATAAGTAGATTGACTTTGGATATAATATATCTTCATCAGCTATCATTTATATTCTCGATAGTATATTTGTCATTTTCGTCCCTAAATAAAAAAGCATAGGCCATAGTCCCCATCAAATCTCAAATAAAAACGTCTATCGACTTAATGATTAAGAACATACACTAATGTATACAATAATATATAAATAGCACAGCTACTAATCTTGTGCCTGGTGAATATGGATAGGTTACAAGTTAAGTGTCATAACTTATTTTCGATGCTCTAATTTCGATATTCTTTTTTTAATAATTTTTTATTTTAAAATGGAACTACTAGGATAAAATCAATGAGGACAGTACACTTGTCTCATCCTTGTGTAATCTAGGCAAAAGCACAGACACTAGTCCACTCAAAATTTTAAGATACTAGTAGCAAAAACCACATTAATTTTTTAAGGTGTCTAAATAAATCAATAGGCTTAAATGAGGCACATATTTTTTATATTAATGCTTTTTCCCTATATTGTCTGCAAAATTTAAGTCTATATATATGTATTCAAACACATTAATTTTAACATTAATAAAATTAATGTGATTGTTGCTAATAACTAGTGAAAAAGTAGACATATATACGAAGCAATAATAAAAATAATATTGTTTAATTAATTATACTATGATATTTAATTAAACAATATTAACATTTAATAAAACAATTTTAGTAAAATGATATTATTTAACTAATTAACAATATAATAACTATTTATTAATAACGTCATTATATTGTCATATTTTAATTAATTAATTATAATATTAATATTTACTTTATATTATACTTCTATGCAAATACAAATAATATGCTATTTAATTAAAGCATTACTTTCAAAATAGTAATAAAATATTATTAATTAAGTTAATACAATGTTGTTTAATTATTTATAATATAATAATTAATTAAAAAATTCTCATATTATATCATAATTTTGTTAATTTAATTTATTAAAATATTATTAATTAATTTAATACAATATTTTTTAATTATTTATAATATAATAATTAATTAAAAATTAATCTTATAGTTAACTTAATGATGATACATATAGATATTAAACCTAAATAATAAATATCCTCAAAGTATTGAAAAAATAATATTGTTTATCTAATTATTTGTATAATAATTAATCATAATATTTAATTTAATGAAAATGAGACATTTTCTTGAAAATGTTAGTCATGTCACTTGATGTAAGTATATATAGAAACTATGGTGTTTAACATTAACATTATCATTGAATGTCGAATGAGAGGGGGCCGAAGAACATAAACTTTCTCTTCTATTGTTGTAACGACGATTAATCTTGACTTGTCTGCATTGAGCACCATTGTATGCAACATGACCCATATCCGATATCCCTATATACAACAAATTAGTAGATTTCAACATATTTAACGAACATGAGCCCGACTGTGATCATAGACCTTTAATTTTAATTCTCAATGTTGCCATGCATAGCGATCCCAAGGAGGAAAATTATCAATATTGACAAAAGCACCCGATCTTCGATAAAAACTAAGCTAACATTTTTCTCCATGATCTAAAAAAAGAACTGATTCCTTTATCTAGCATGGAAAATTTAGAAAATCTCTACCATAATTTTGCTACAACCCTCTTGTCGTCCATTAACAAGTTCTCTATTGAAGTCTCGACTAAAATGAGCAATAGTAGAACCAACCCCTGGTATGATCAAGAGTGTAAAAATGAAAGAAAATAAATTCAACAAGCTACTACAGATTTCATAAAAATGGACAAGATAAATCGCTACAAAGCCTTAATTAAAAGAAAAAAATGAATTATGTAAGTAAAAGGCAGGAAAATATCCTACACCTCTCCAAGGTGGCTCTTAGGAAATTTTGGAGGCAAATTCTAACTCGCAAAATAAAAGAAGACAATAAAATTTATTTTTAAGATTGAAATTCCTATCTTAAAATGTTTTATAAATCCCCAGATATCAGAGATAGCATTCAAACCCTTCTTACAACAAAATAAGTTTTCTCATTAGAAGACATGGAGTTCGAGCTAAGCACTTAGAAAATGGAAAATCCCAAGACATTGAAGGCTACCAAGGAAAAATCTTAAAAATTGGAGGGCATGTCCTCATCTCGCACATTCACAAACTCTTTAATCTAGCGTTCAAGCAAGGGTTTCCTACACCTTGGAATCAAATCTTCATTACTCCTATTTTCAAGATTGGTGATAAAAATGACCCCTCTAATTATCGGACTACTATGATTAGCCCTCTCTTAGATAATTTGTATGGTATTATCTTAGAAAATAAGAACAATGAATGGCTAGAATCAAAGGTAAGCGGGCTAAATGCCGAGCAAGTTTCAAATTAGAGGAAATTTCAACTCAAAATGGGCCTTTTAACTTTTATTCAAATTCCATGTCATCATGTGTTAGCCAATGAAATTGCTTTAAATTTGAAATACCGTATAGGTCTTAAACATTTTTTTAATATAAATTTGGGGATAGGTATCATTAAAAAAACTACTTTTTTTGTTTGTATTTTTGACATATCGCCCTGTGTTTTTACTCAAATTTCGATCGGGAGAGCTCGTTGGATGCGGAATTAAATTCCGCATCCAATGAGCTCTCCCAATCGAAATTTGAGTAAAAACACAGGGAGATATGTCAAAAATACAAACAAAAAAGTAGTTTTTTTCTTTTCTTCCTCCAAAATTAATAAATATTATTTTATTATTTTAACTATTATTTTATGAATTCATTTTAGGAGGCCCATTTTGAGTTGAAATTTCCTCTAATTAGTAGAAAGAATCATTCACCCACATACAACCTAGCTACACTTAGGATCATTGTAGAGGAATTCCATAATAATAAGTCTGACCTATTTTATTGCTTTGTGCTTTTTAGAAAAGGTTTTGATATAGTGCCTAGAAATAACTCGTGGAATGGGCTAGAGGAGCTTAAGGTTCCTTTTGAGTTGAGAGCTACCGCAATAAGATTATATGAAGATTTCATTTCTTAGTTTAAGAATAATGAGGGGGTGAAAAACATATATAAATTGTAATATTGGAGTGAAACAAGGTTTCCCCCTCTCCCCTACTTTTTTGGCATTTACATTGATAAGCTAGAAAAGTGTTTAGAAGAGGCAGTTTGTGCCAGTACAATCTTAGTTGTGATAGTCATCATCCTTCTACTATGATGTTGATGATATTGTTCTTATGGCAAGGTGTCCTTTTGATCTTGATAAGCAAATAATAATTATTAATTTTTTTTTTCTCTAACATGGGTATGCCAGGTTGTTAACACCGACAATACAAAAATCATGATTATAAAATCTAAGAAAGACACCTACGAAATTTTATTTATGATAATAGATATCTAGCTCGGAAGTGACTTCTTACACGTATCTTGGAATTGATATTCATCACAAGCTCAATTGGAACTAGTGTGGAAAGCTTATTTTGGTCTTGAAAAATCTGTAAATCAACCAATCTAGTCATGTGGGATAAAAGAAAGATCATCTCTCAAAACTCTTGTCATCCTTGTTATCTTGTATAGTTGTGAAGTATGGGGGTGCATCATTTCTAGAGAATCTTGGAGGAAGCTTGAGAAAATCAAGAAGTTGTTTATAACTTATAACCTCAAAATTAAAAACAATATGCCTTATCATATTCTCCTCATAGGAGTGGGCCTTTCCCCATCGAGAGCATTGCTATGACTAGGTACCTGATGTACAAGCTTAAGATAAATAACATGGGAAACACGAGACTTCCTAAAATTGCTTTAAACTTAAGTCAAAACCAACTACGCCTCAAGCGGTGTTGGTGTAAAGATACCATGGCTTGGTTAAACCATTGGGACATTAATGAAAATGACATTTTGCATAACATTGATAATGTAAAAAATATTATTACTTCTAAGTTTAAACAGAAATTTTGAGGAAAATTTAGCGATTAAGAGAAAATTAAGATACGATAAGGAGGTCACTAATCCTATCTTGGAAGATCACGAGTATCTCTCGGTAGTAACTAGATCACATAAAGAAAATTTATATATCCAAGATTAGAACGAACTCTCATGAACTCCATAGCGAAGCAAGGCATTGTCTATTCCTAAAACACCATGAGCAGAAAGGGTTTGCCATCTGTGTGATTCTATGAACGTTGAGGATGAAAATCACTTTCTCTTAAAGTGCTTTTCTTAGACCCACATTAGATCTGAATTTCATAGTATTTGCTACAATACAAACCTTTATAACCTCCTAACTTGCCAAAACTATAGTCAACTTAGAAAGCTTCTTGGCAAGCTTGCTTTTTGAGAACATGAACAAGATTTTAAAAATAAACCAAGTATTATCCTTCTTAAGGTCCAATGTTCCAAAGTTGGTTTTACTAAAGATTAATCATCATCATTATTATCATCATAATATATATTTATTTATTTATTTATTATCACTTTATAAAAGTAAATTTAAATAAATAATAATTAATCAACTAATATTTTAACTTCAAACAAATAATGTAAATTTAAAAATTCATATATTTTATAAAAAAATATGATAAATACAGAGAAAAGTCAAATTCAAACCCCAAGCCCCATTGAATGATGTGATATAATTTAAATACATTTAACATGAAACCAAGCGTTTAAGTCAAAACAAATAATACAAATCTAAAAGCTTATTTTCTCTGTTTATAATTTTATAAAAGTTTATCTTTCTATTCTATAATTTTATAAAAAATAAATTAAGTTTATTTTAATTTTTAGAAATAATTAAATAATAAAAAATTAAATTAAAAGTTTTTTAAAAATAATTAAATAATAAATAATCAACCAAAATTATATCAATATATATATAAATCTATTTAATAAATATAAAAACTATAATAATTAGAACCTAAAACCTTAATTTACAACAAATAGAGTTTAAAGAAACTAGAACCTAAATTTAAAACAAATAAAGATAGACTTTCTAATAAAAGAAAATGGATTTAAGTTTTTTTTTATTCTTTTAAAAAAAAGTATTTAGGGAAATGAATTATTAATCAAAATTACATTAAAATGATTTACATTCAACTTTTACTAATAATATTTAAAAATTTGATTTTTATGTTAATTATATAATTAATTTATTTAATAATTTAAATTTTATATTATTTATACATTTAATTTATATAAAGATCAATCAACTTATAAATAAAATTATTTAGTTACAAATTTATATCTCACCATTTGAATTTTGAATTATTTAGTTTCAAATTTATATCTCACCATTTGAATTTTTAATTTATATGGATTGTAGATTTCATATTAGAAAACTCAATAATTAACTTGGTTTCAAATGAATATCAAAGATCCCATTTAACATCAAATTAAAGCTTTTAAAATAATAATTTAAAAGACATTTAATTTTAATTAAAATTTTGAATTAATATAAAATGTGAAGTTTATTTTTTTTAAATTAATTTAAGTTTATATTCATATTTTCATAAAAAATTATTTTAAAAAAATAAATAATTAACCAAAATTACATATAGTTTCATAATTTGAATTTGTATTAAATTATATAAATTGTAAATTTCATAAATATAATAAATATGAAGAAAATAATACTTGATTTTGCGCTCTCTATATAAAGTAATAATTTAAAATAACCTTAAAACTCAATTTAAAAAAAAATACCATAAACTTAATATTCAATCATAAGAGAATCTTAGTTTACATATACTTCTCTCCATAATTTCATAAGACAAAAAAACACCAAGTCCTATCGTGCCTTAATATTGAAGCATCACCCTATAAAGCTTTTCCAATACAAAATTGATAACTTTCAAATCAAAATCTAAGAAAGAGACAAAAACTCTCATAAAAGTCTTTGCCAAATAGAATTAGAGGGTTGGGATAATACTTAAAAATAAGGTATGTAACCACTATCACTATGTTCTATATTTTCAAAATAAATAAAGCCATTCATTTATCCAAGTCACCATCACAAAGTTTTCAAAATAATTAAAATCATTCATTTTTCAAAAACTTTTTTGAGCAACGTTAACTTAAATAAATAATACAAAATTTAACAAATGTATTAGTAACCAATATATAATTACTAAAGTTTACATATATATGCATACCCTACTCTTCACCATTCTAGATTTATATTAATTATAACCCTACCGTACCCATAATTTTGTATACATACCTTATTCCTTTGATTTGAAATAATAAAAATGAGACCCTACCTAGCTTACCTCACCCATAATTTTGGATACATACCTTACTCCTCTAGTTTGAAACAATAAAAATAAAACAATAATCTTACCCTATCCTACTTATAATTTGAAAACATAAAAATGTGACAATAATCTTAAAATCTTTGAAACCATAAAAAATGAGACAATAACCCTACCCTACCCTACTTATAATTTTGTATACATACCTTACTCCTCCAATTCGAAACCATAAAAATGATACAATAATCTTAGAGAAAGAAACATATTTTGGTAAACGTTGAACTTACCTATCCATAATCATCTGATCACCCAACCAACGCCTCCAACTTTGCAAAACGACAACCATAACGTCTTTCACTTTCTGCTCAGACTGTTCAAAGTTGGAGATGACGATGGCATTGTTGTATTTCCATCAAACGTGCGCGCGGGTTAAGGAAAGTATATATAATGAACCCAAGAATGATGTACTTGTTCAGAATTATAACAACAACGCAGGTTTTTGATATATAATTTATATACTTAAATGGGCCTACAATTTCGAAACGTATTGAGCGTGGGGGCTGCAAATGACTTTCCACCTACATTCTATAATGTTATTTCCAATCTCAGCTGTGTTGGCTGCCATGGAAATTTCTATGCTTGAATCTGATCGGAAGAGCTTTCAGATTACGATTTCTTTGTTGACAAAAAAAATTGAAATTCAATAACAAAATCTAGAATCCAAGAAGATATCATTCAGGGTCCGACTGATTCGTTTGTATATGATCACATAGGAAGTTTACAGAAAAGAGAGTGTATTGACCAGTGAGATTAAGGGACCTGTGCTCCAGTTTTCATATTTAGTTCCTTCATACAGCCATGTGAGAAGACAACCCAGAGCCCAATACTTTGCTTGCTATGTATATTAATATTATAAGTAGGTGTAATGGTTAAGAGCATGTATTTTCTCATGTGTTTTTTCTTAAAAAGTTATAGGTTCAAACCCAGAGAGTAGTGTATGTATACCTCTGTAGATTTTAGCACTTAAATAGCTATGCTCAATGTTTCTTTTCGCTGAATTCAATCATTACTGGTTTGTAATTCTAACAAAGTTGAAGCAGTAGGCTTACATGCAAGCTTCGTCTATCCACGTTCAGGTTGTGACTATAGTCAGCTCTGCAAGATATTTGTGAATTTAATTGGCTGTACAAGATATTAAATTTGCATCGTACCGGTATTGAATTCAATGGGTTTTCAAGTAATAATCATTGCAGTCTTTGCGTCAATCTTGGTGGGAGAAAATACCTGCAATTCTCATATGATTAATTTTAATTTTTCTTATAATTCTTTCGATATCAATATAGATGCTCCTTCTTTCAAAATGTCCGGCGCCTCAATCGTTTCACGAGCCTTGCACCTCACGCAGGATTCAAATAATAAGAATCCGCAATACTCCCTAACAAATGTATCTGGAAGTGCTTTATTGAAAAAGAATTTCAGGGTGTGCTATGGAAGTAAATCTGCATCCTTTCGTTTTCAATATTCAACGTGTGAATGGAAACGGCGGTGAGGGTCTGGCTTTTATCATTACTTCCAATAATGATTTACCTGCAAATAGTTCTGGCAAATGGTTGGGACTATTAAACGCCTCCACTAATGGCAGAAACAGTACTAAGGTAGTGGCAGTCGAGTTTGATACGAGCAAGAGCCTAGGGACAAATGATCCCGATGGCAACCATGTAGGTATTAATGTTAATAGCATCAATTCCACAATTTTCACAAGTTTGCCTGCAGACCAGATCAATTTGACGGCTGAGCTTATCCAGCATGTACGTTCATGCTGGTTAGGCTAGCTGGCGTGGGTCCCCTGCTGGTCAAGCAAATCCATAAACCTGACTCTTTCTCGGAATTTTTTGAAATTTTCCGGCAGCCATTTAATATGACCTGTCGCACTGGCCGCATGCCCGTCCCCTCCGCCGTCACCCCATGTACCGAGCCCCTGCTACCCATGTCCCGATTCCCGAGCACCTGCCAATGAAGCCCTTCTCGCACCGGCCTCGCACCTCGCAGCAGGAAGCCCAAAGCCTCATGTCGTGATCTTTCCCAGCCCAGGAATGGGCCATCTCATCCCGGTCGGTCGCTGAGCTCGCCATCCGCCTTTTGGAGAGCCATGGATTCTCGGTCGACAGTGCTTATCGTTCCACACATTTATCATTTGATAATCAGAGTTAGATTGCAGATTGTTTGAACCTCATTCTCCAACGTTGTGCAACTATGAGCTCAAATTACAATCAGAACAACCAGATCATGGCTCCTCCTCCTCAAGGTTTGCTTTTCTAATCTCCTTCTGTCGGTTTTACAGTTGCTTGGGCTCCATGTATTTGGTATCCATATAAACGTTTTGTTTCTTTTGTCATAGGACATGTCTGGATATGTTCAGTCAATTCAATGGCAACAAATGGCTGTTCTGATTTTGGAAAAGTTATGAAATTTGTCTAATCAGATATGGATTTAGATGGGTATAGCCGCTTCATTTATTAGATCTCTGTGAATAGCTCTCCAGATTCGTTATTTTTTCAAAACACTTGACAATATCTGGAGAAAAGTGTTGTGATATGGAGAAGTATTGACAGGAACTGGTTTTGTGTTACTGTGAACAGGGTATCGGCAGGCATATCCTCTGCCTCCTCCTGGGTATCCTCAGCAAGGTTATCCTCCTACGCAGGACTATGCTCCTGCTCAGACACAACAGAGAGGAGATGGCTTCTGGAAAGGCTGGTGAGTTTATCATTTCTGTATTGAATGAATATGGATGGAATTCTGGACTTGAATTATCGTTCAACTCATATTACAAATCATCTGAAAATTGGGTAATCATATTTTATGTTATAAATTCTGAAAAGAGAATGCTTAATTTGTTGTTGGTTGTTTTAAATTGCAGTTGTGCTACCCTCTGCTGTTGCTGTATGTTAAACGCTTGCTTTTGAGATCGCTGAAGAGCTTTCAGGTTTGCCTGATATTACAGTATTACTGGGATTGAATGTAACAATGTACCATATCTATTTTATTACTCGAATCATTGTTTTTTTTTGGCTCACCACAGGAATATTGGTTGTTGAAACATTCTGTTGTGTTATATGAGTGTTGCCTATGGCTGGCCCTCGTACGATTTTTAATAAATTATATTCGTTGAAAACATCTTGTATAACTTATGGAGAATGCTCATGGAAATGTTTGGAGAGTGATGGCTCATATTTAATCCATTTTTTTAAAGTTTCGAATAAAAGGGTTGCTTTGAATAAGCAAATTCGAACTTGTATTTATGTAATGGTTATAGAATAACCAGTGGAAATTAACATCATTTTAATGTGGAAAATATTATATTGAAACTTTTTATATTTATTGAAAATCATAATATTTAAATTAATTATTTAATGTAAAGTGTATAATGGGTAAGGGAAATAATATTTGTGTTGTTGTTATTAGTTAGATTTTTTTTTGTCTAGGTTGGATGGTTGAGAAAGTGTGTTAAGATTCAGAACTTATCACCAAATATATATAATACCTAAAGGAATCTTAAGATTTTCAGTTAATAAAAAAATAAAAATTATACTTTGTTTATTTAGTTAGAAAATATATATGTAAGAATACACATACAACATAACCATTCAGTCACTACCAAGAATTTAATAAAATATATAACAACACCATTCAGTCACTACCAAGAATTTAATAAAATATATAACAACATGTTTTTTGGTTAGAAAACATACATTTAAAAAAACACATACAACATAACCATTCCATCCCCACTAACAACTTAATAAAAATATATTACTAATATATTATGGAAAAACATTAATTACACGAGAATTAACAGATATAGTAACATGAACCCAAGAAAAATATGACACCACATGCTTGAAATAGCAGTATCAAACTTTTAAAATTAAAAAGTTGTGAAAGATTGGTATACCAATTCCTCATCTCCTTTCTTATAGGTTTTTATGGATTTTCAATTATAATAATATGTATAAGGAAATCCTTCTAGTTGGGAAAAAGGTATTCCTCAAATTTAATTGAAAAAATAAGGAGTTCTATTATAAAAGGGGAAAAAATTATAAAATAGGATTATCATTTAATAGACCAACTTTGGTCTATTTAACCTTTAGAAACTTTCCTAGATTTGTTTGGCTTTCACATGAGTTAGCAAGTTATGAAGAATTGTAGTATTACAAGTACATATATGCATATACATGTACCATTTTAAGATATTTTAATGCTTCATTTTTTTAGTACTATAAAAATTATTATGTTTTGTTGTCAAATATTTTGTTCACTATAAAAATAATGAGAATTTCTAATTTTATTTTAACACTATCAATTTTCTTTTATAAACTAAATATAGTAAGAAATACTTTTGATATCTAAATTAATATAATTTTTATACATAATCATAAACTAATAATCATAACAACAAAATTATTCTAAATTTTTGTACAACTTCTTAAGCATAATTAAATTTGTTAATGACAAGGAATTTAATAAAAAACTTGCTAATTAGGTTTTCCATTATAAAGAATAAATATTTTCTAACCCACTTTTTAAATTTAGTTCCATAGAAACTTACATCTTGATATCTTTAATTTTAATAAATAACTATAATGTTACATTTTGGCATCATTAACTTTAAAGAAAATGATTGATAGATATGAGATTTATGATAATACATATAATATTACATCTTGGTATCTTTAATTATAATAAATAAATATACTGCTGCATTTTAGCATCATTAATTTTAAGGAGAAGGATTGATAGGTATGAGATTTATGATAATCTATATAATATTACAACTTGGTATTTTTAATTTTAATAAATAAATATAAAGTTACATTTTGACATCAGTTAAAAAAAATTTAGAACATAAATATTTGAAAAAATGATTTACAATATGGGGAATTTGATTTTCAAACTTATGGATCTAAGTTTTAATAAAAATTTAAATCAATATAATAAAAAAATCTTATATTTGTCAAACATATAAAAAGCCAACAAAAACAACATTGATTCTCCTTTCTCATGATTTGAAACTTGATCTCATGTTGACAATGGGATTGATGTTCATGAGTTGTGTACTTTCTAGAGAACATATAACATTTGTAGCTTAAAAAATTAAAAAGAAAATTGCATTTGGCTCTCTTACATTTATGTTTTTATCATTTATGTGCTCCTTACATTAAACAATAAAAAAAATACTAGTTTTAAAAACTTTTAGAAATATTAATGCATGTGTTTCACTAAGCCTCTGCATGTAATTAGCTTCAAGAGTAGCAATACTACTTTATCCTCAATGGAAAAAAAATGAAAAGAGATCAAAATAGAAAACATTACTTAAATCTCCTGAGAACTTCCTCCAAGACATAAATATACTTTTTCTCATCCTTTTCTTCCTCTACAAACTTTTCCAACCGAACTCCAACCAACCACTTGTTCATTATTTTTACACGCAATTATAGATTTTATTGTTGGGTAATTTTAAAACAACATTTAGTGGAATCAATGGCCAGACCTATGGTTTGGTTGGAATGAGATTTAATCAATATTGGATATTGGATGGTGGAATTTCCACATGTTGAAGGAACATAGTCTTCATAAGATGGAAAATAATTGTGATTTTCCAATAATGCTACAAGTAAGGGGAACTATTCATGTAAATAATACAAACTTGAGTGGGAACCATTCAAAACATGGTGGTGGTTGGAAAAACATTATAAATGACAATTCCATTTAAATATCGATCAAAGTCTACATATTTGAAAAAAGAATTTATTAAATGGAGATGTGTGTATCAATGTTCTTTTGAATCATCCCTACAAACAATTGAACCCTAAACTTCAAAACAACAATTCACATGCAAACGACACTGAATTGCTTCAATAACCCCTAATACTGAATTTTGTGTAGCCTGGGGAGAATATCTGGCATTGAAACGCTAGTCATGCTTGAGAATAATATATGGACTTGCTATATATCCCACACTTGTGATAGTAAGGAACTGTGAGATAAACATGCAACCTTTATTTCAACACATTAAAATTTATATGCCATCCTGGTGGATGAAAATTGAAATTCCCCCATGCTTGAAAATTGAAATGCCTCAGAGGTGAAAACTAAAAAAGCAGGCGAACAACCAGCTTCTTGGATCTTCTTTTGATGGGATGAATCAAAATCCAATTACCAATTACTAATAATAGATTGTTAAAATTTGAAGCTCAAGGAGAATATAGCTTTGGGGTTACCACAACTTTTTCACAGTGATATTTTGATTTATACATGGTTGCAGTTTTTAGTATCCACCATGCAAAGTAGCTTAAACGGCTCACCGGCTTACTACCATCGCTTTCCCATTAACATCCCTCCAACCTCAAAATTCAATCAATGCAGATAATAGATGCAATAATATCTGCCCCTCCCAACCGGGTACACACATTTTAATTAAGAGGAATCTTCGATTCCTACTTAGTCACAAAGCTGAAACCCTCCTTAAACCTTAATAACACTACAATAACTACTGTCTCAGTCCAAATTTAATTCGGTTTGGAATCGATATAAAGAGATTCAAAGCTTCTTCTTCTGAATGAAGAAGATAGCCAAATTGTTCTCTTGGTTGCTGTGAAGAATGAATGGATGTTTAGGGATCCATTGTAGGATCTCCTCGCATTCATGTTTAATGCCCATAAATAATTTTTAAACGGGTAATTTTTTGAAGTTTGGTTTGACAATTCAAGTGCGGATTTTCATGGCAAGGAATGAAGATAAATACCCACAAATACCTGGATCGGAGCGTTTGAAATGAACGGATAATTCCATTAAAATTTTTATTTGTATATGCGTTAGATTTTTTGACCAAATATGATGGTGACTCGAGTCTCAGGAAGGCTCCCCAATATTTAAGCATATATTTCCTACAGTTTCCAATGACTAAAGTATGGATTCAACAATGTTGTCCATCTTTATTTTGAAAAGGAATTTGTGGTTTTTTTTGGAGAATCTAAGCGAACAACTGCATACAGTCTGTTTTTTATCAAACCATCTGCAACAACAGTCTTTTCAGCATATTCTCGTCCAAAATAATCTCTCACACAAAATGATCATTTTTTTATTAATCCAGCTTGTCGCCAGGTCTTGGGACACAAAGTCCCATTCCTATTTCACCTATATGGACGAATAGGAAGCAAAATAAATCAAAATTTAAATAATCCTCCAAAAAAATTGATACAAACTATAGGAAAAACATTTGAAATGTGAAAAATTTAAACCTACCTCCTAAATTATTTAAGCTAAGCGAATCATATATATCCCCTGTCGGGGACATAATAAGAGCCATGAGGTAGAAATGTCCCTGATATTGCTACTTGCAGTTGCAAAAGCATCTAGAGTTGATTTTGCAATTCGAAATAGCTAGTGCCAAACCTTTAAAATTAAAAAGTTGCGAAGAAATGGGATACCAATTCCTAATCTCCTATGTTATGGATTTTCAATTGTAATAATATGCATAAGGAAACCCTCAATTTTGGAAAAAAAGTATTGCTGAACTTTAATTGAAAAATAAGGAGTTCTACTATCAAAAGGAAATAAAAAACTTATGAAATAGGATTATCATCTAAGAGACCAACTTTGGTCTATTTAACCTTAAGAAACTTTCATAGATTTGTTTCTCCTTCACATGAGTTAGCAAGTTATGAAGAATTGTAGTGTTACAAGTACATATATGCATATACATACCATTTTAAGAGATTTTAATACTTCATTTTCTTAGTACTACAAAAATTAAATTTTTCTTTTGTCATTATGTTCTAATGTTTTATCTAATATCTATTTTCACTATAAAAATCATGAGAATTTCTAATTTTATTTTAACACTATCAATTTTCTTTTATAAACTAAATATAGTAAAATTTAGTTTATAAAAGAAAATTGAAAATCTAACTAAATAAACAAAGTATAATTTTTATTTTTTTATTAAATGAAAATTTTAAGATTCCTTTAGGTATCATATATATTTGGTGATAAGTTCTGAATCTTAACACACTTTCTCAACCATCCAACCTAGACCAGAAAAATCTAACTAATAACAACAACACAAATATTATTTCCCTTGCCCATTATACACTTTACATTAAATAATTAATTTAACTATTATGATTTTCAATAAATATAAAAAATTTCAATATAATATTCTCCACATTAAAATGATGTTAATTTCCACTGGTTATTCTATAACCATTACCTAAATACAAGTTCGAATTTGCTTATTCAAAGCAACCCTTTTATTCTGAAACTTTAAAAAAATTGATTAAATATGAGCTATCACTCTCCAAACATTTCCATGAGCATTCTCCATAAGTTATACAAGATGTTTTCAACGAATATAATTTATTAAAAATCGTACGAGGGCCAGCCCATAGGCAACACTCATATAATACAACATATAATACAACAGAATGTTTCAACAACCAATATTCCTGTGGTGAGCCAAAAAATACAATGATCGAGTAATAAAATAGATATGGTACATCGTTACATTCAATCCCAGTAATACTGTAATATGGGAACCTGAAAGCTCTTCAGCGATCTCAAAAGCAAACGTCTAACATACAGCAACAGCAGAGGGTAGCACAACTGCAATTTAAAACAACCAACAACAAATTAAGCATTCTCTTTTCAGAATTTATAACATAAAATATGATTACCCAATTTTCAGATGATCTGTAATATGAGTTGAACGATAATTCAAGTCCAGAATTCCATCCATATTCATTCAATACAGAAATGATAAACTCACCAGCCTTTCCAGAAGCCATCTCCTCTCTGTTGTGTCTGAGCAGGAGCATAGTCCTGCGTAGGAGGATAACCTTGCTGAAGATACCCAGGAGGAGGCAGAGGATATGCCTGCCGATACCCTGTTCACAGTAACACAAAACCAGTTCCTGTCAATACTTCTCCATATCACAACACTTTTCTCCAGATATTGTCAAGTGTTTTGAAAAAATAACGAATCTGGAGAGCTATTCACAGAGATCTAATAAATGAAGCTGCTATACCCATCTAAATCCATATCTGATTAGACAAATTTCATAACTTTTCCAAAATCAGAACAGCCATTTGTTGCCATTGAATTGACTGAACATATCCAGACATGTCCTATGACAAAAGAAACAAAACGTTTATATGGGTACCAAATACATGGAGCCCAAGCAACTGTAAAACCGACAGAAGGAGATTAGAAAAGCAAACCTTGAGGAGGAAGAGCCATGATCTGGTTGTTCTGATTGTAATTTGAGCTCATAGTTGCACAACGTTGGAGAATGAGGTACAAACAATCTGCAATCTAACTCTGATTATCAAATGATAAATGTGTGGAACGATACGCACTGTCGACCGAGAATCCATGGCGCTCCAAAAGGCGGATGGCGAGCTCAGCGATCGGGATGAGATGGCCCATTTCTGGGCTGGGAAAGATCACGACATGAGGCTTTGGGCTTCCCGCTGCGAGGTGCGAGGCCGGTGCGAGAAGGGCTTCATTGGCAGGTGCTCGGGAATCGGGACATGGGTAGCAGGTGCTCGGGACATGGGGTGACGGCGGAGGGGACGGGCATGCGGCCAGTGTGACAGGTCATATTAAATGGCTGCCGGAAAATTTCAAAAAATTCCGAGAAGGAGTCAGGTTTATGGATTTGCTTGACCAACAGGGGACCCACACCAGCTAGCCTAACCAGCATGAACGTACATGCTGGATAAGCTCAGCCCAATTTGACGGGCAATTACGACATTCAGGCGTGGATTCAGTACAATGGCAATACGAAGAAGCTGGACGTGTATGTGGCAAATATGTCTGATCCGATGCCATCGAAGGCCACCGTCTCCGCCGTCATCGATCTGTCCAAAATTCTAGACTCGAAGGCTTATTTCGGCTTTTCTGCTTCCACTGGTATTGGGACAGAGATCCACGTTGTGAAAGCATGGAATTTCATAATCGAACCCGTTTCTTTGCCAAACTGGGGATTAATTATTTTTCTTTCTGTCTTCCTTCCCTTGACACTGGGCGCCACGATATGTATTTTATTGCTTCTCAAGAGGCGTAAGTCTCGGGCAGAGGAAGAGAACAAGATATTTGAAGAAATAGAAAAAATTCCAGGCCAGCTGCGAGAATTCAGATACAAAGACCTAAAGAAAGCAACAACTTCAGTCCCACAGCCCTTCTCGAAAGTGGTGGCTTTGGAACTGTTTACAAAGGAATTCTGCCAAAGGGGAAAAATGTGGTTGCAGTAAAACGCATGACCAGATGCTCCAAACAAGGTAAAGAAAAATTTATATCAGAGGTCAGTATTATCAACCGCCTTCGCCATCGAAACTTGGTGCCTCTGTTGGGGTGGTGCCATAAGAAGGGGCAGTTGATTATGGTTTATGAATTCATGCCCAACTGTAGCCTGGACAAACATATTTTTAATGAGGAATATATTGCAGACGGGTTTCTGGATTGGCAGCAGAGATACAACATTGTATCCGGCGTCGCTTCGGCTCTGTTGTATCTCCACGAGGAATGCGATCAGCATGTAATTCACAGAGACGTGAAAGCCAGCAACATCATGCTAGATTCCGAATACAAGGCCCGTCTCAGCGACTTCGGCCTAGCCCGTCTGATTGAACACGACCGGAGATCCTTCACAGCCACCGGTATAGTGGGAACACCGGGCTACATCGCACCCGAGTACTATCACACTGGGCGAGCCACAACAGAATCTGATGTGTTTAGTTTCGGTGCCGTGGCCCTTGAGGTTACCTGCGGAAGGCCTCCCAGATCTAGCAGCCCAGATTCGCCAGATCTAGTTGGTTGGGTTTGGAAACTTTATCGCCAGAACGATTTGTTGGAAGCTGCAGACAGTCGCCTGGCTAGGTTTGGAAGCGTTAACATTAACGAGGGGGACGTCAAACGCTTGCTGATGTTGGGACTGGCGTGCTCAAACCCGATTCCGGCGGCCCGTCCAACAATGAGAGAGGTTACTCATGTACTGGCTCGGACCATGCCACCACCATACGTACCTCCGTTCAGGCCAGCGTTCGTCTGGCCCCATCTGCCTACGGATATCAGTTTCGCCAACACTTCCACCATCAATTCAATAGCCAGTTTTGACGGTGTAGTGAACGCCTTGAATACCTTGCTTCCCTCGTCTGACTCAAATCAAAATGCGAGGAGATTCGCATCAGAAAGGATGACATTCTCTGATATAGATTTTTGACGCCGATTTTGCATCGCAATAATCCAACCCAGGTTTTGTGTTGTCAAATGTTTCGAAGGGTTTCAAGGTTTTAGAGTGACGTTAGTGCTCAGTGTTCAGAACGTGACAGAAATTTCAGTAAAGAGTCTCTTGTGACATTCCTTCAAACCAAAAAAAGTTGAATCTGAACAATTAATTATCTGTCATCGAATTCCTTTCTTGTACACATTTGTTAGAAATAATGTTTATCGTATGAGTTGTGGACATTCTCGGCAAGTCTGTCTGCCTAGTTCAGTGTGTGGTTGACATATTTTATCAATCTATCTTAGCTATATTAAGTTAAATATCATAAACTCTATATTGGGGGCATCATGTATTGTATTGTAAAAATATGCTATTCTAATAAAATTAATGTGTATTGTGTATTACAATGACTCTTCTTTTCAATTCTATTTTCAGAGTGTTGTTATTGATTAGTGTTGTGTGTTACAATGATTCTTCTTTCTATTTTTGAATAATTGTAATTTATAATATAGGTTTTGATTTAAAGTTAAAAGATTAACATAGATTTAGACTAATTTTTTTTGAAAATATATTTCTCTCCAATTCTAAGTAATTTAAGGTTTTTGGTTGACAATATGTATTTCTTTATTTCTGAGTAATATATCATATGGGTTTGGAGTTAAAGTTAAAAAATTAATGTAGTTTTAGATTCATTTTTTTAGAAAATATATTTTCTTAGTACTAGTAAAATAATATTATATTCACGTTTTGAAGTAAAAACTATGGGTTATTGCCATATTACATCTCAACTTAACATTTGGTTAGTTTTTCTACTAGCTGTGTATGTTGTTGCTTGCTCAGCTAGTTGCAAAGCAGTATGGCTGCGAAAGTTATTGTTTGACTTGCTTGATCTCCAGTTGGATGTGACTTGTATCTTTTGCAACAATCAGAGTTGCATGAAGCTCTCGGAAAACTCTATCTTCCATGACAAGTTGAAGCACATTGAGATCAAGTTCCACTATATCAGGGATATGGTGCAGAGAGGAGCAACAGAGCTCCAGTATGTGGCAACAGACAAGTAGGGCTGATGCACAATCATGGACTCCTTTAAAGACACTTTAGATGCCACATAATACTGGAATAAACGGAAAACTCCCACTTTAGGTGACAATTAGGGGTACTTCCCTAACTTATTTGAAGATGAAGTAAAAAGAGAAAAGATAGGTAATTGAATCAGCTTTCATAATATATAGAATTTGTGCAGAGAAAATGTCTGTAAATGATTATAAAATTAGTTTCCGTGAAAGTGGGTTTTCAAATTTTCAGCACATCTTAACATATATGTTTGTGCGGGTGCAGCAATATATGAGGTAAATGATGTCCATTTGGGATAAAATCTTGCATACATATAAAGGACATATGGGCCTAGTGCAACACTGTTTATTCGGAAGTTTTCATGAATTACTTTTTTTATTATTAATTATTGAAGTCAGAAAAGCTTGAAATTAAAACCTTATGTGCGGGTGCAACACTTTAGGGGCAAAAATTAATGAAATCCTTGATTTCTTAATATAAGATCACAGAGCTTGATCTCGTCTAGTGCACCATATATAGTTTTTATGTGAAATGGTGATGGAAATCAAAAGTTATATAACAAACAATCGATGTATGTATTTTCGAAAACAAACGTGTGTCATTTAGAAAAATAATTATAAATAAATAAAACATAGTTTTGAAGGAAAAAATTATATATTCAGAATCGTCATTTCGTACTCTACAATATCGTACATTTTCATAAAAAAATATTGTGTATGTCATATCAAAACACAGGACCTAATCTGAGCATATTGATAGAGTTCTAAAAGACAAGCAATAGCCCTGGTTGATTTGTCCTGACCAATAGGTTCGGTATTCTGAAGCTACTTCCAAACCTAATGCCAAACCTTAATCCCGCCAATTATTTAAATTTTCAAATAACGCATATGCGATATAACGAATATGTGATATAGCTTATCCATATCGCATATGCGATATATATCGCATATGCGTTATATCGCATATGCGTTATGGATTATTCATATCGCATATGCATTATAACGCATATGCGATACATAGAATTACATTCAGAGTTAATTTATGTGGTATGGCTTCTAGATTTACATTCAGAGCTAATTTATGCTAAATTTAAACTAATTTGTTTTTTTCCTAACACATCATTGTTCACCACCCTCATCCTCATCATCATCACCACCCTCATCCTCATCATCATCATCATCACCCTCATCCTCATCTTCATTATCATCATCATCATCATCACCCTCATCCTCATCTTCATCATCATCATCATCACCCTCATTCTCATCAGCATCGTCATCGTCATCATCATCAGATGTCATCGTGCCCTCATCCTCCTCCTCCTCCTCCTCCTCATCATCCTCATCCTCCTCCTCCTCATCATCAACATCACCCTCATCCTCATCAACTTCATCATGGTCATCATCGACATCATCCTCATCCTCATCCTCCTCATCATCATCGTCAACCTCATCATCATCATCACCCTCATCCTCGTCATCATCATCATCATCCTCATCCTAATCATGGTCATCATCATCATCATCGTCATCATGGTCACCATCATGGTCATCATCATCATCACCCTCATCATCATCATCATACTCATCATCCTCATCATCATCTTCATCGTCACCCTCATCCTCATCCTCATCGTCAACCTCATCAGCATTGTTCATCACCCTCATCCTCACCATCATCATCATCTTCATCGACACCCTCATCCTCATCATCATCATCATATTCATCATCCTCCTCATCATCACCATCAACCTCATCATCATCTTCACCGTCACCCTCATCCTCATCATCATCATCACCCTCATCCTCATCATCATCATCATCATCATCGTCATCATCATCATGGTCATCATCATCACCATTTTCATCCTCAACATCATCAGCATCCTCATCCTCATCATCATCATAATCCTCATCCTCATCATCATCACGTTCATCACCCTCATCCTCCTCCTCCTCATCATCATCATCACCATCATCATCATTGTCATCATCATCATGGTCATCATCTTCATCGACACCCTCATCATCAGCATCCTCATCCTCATCATCATCCTCATCCTCATCATCATCCTCATCCTCATCATCATCACATTCATCACCCTCATCATCATCATCATCATCAACATCATCATGGTCATCATCACCCTCATCCTCATCCTCATTATCATCATCATCTTCATCAACACCCTCATCCTCATCATCATCATCATGGTCATCATCATCATCATCATCATCATCATGGCCATCATCATCACCATGGTAAGATCATCTTCATCGACAGCCTCATCCTCAACATCATCAACATCCTTCTCATCATCATCATCATAATCATCATCCTCCTCCTCATCACGTTCATCACCGTCATCATCATCATCATCATCATCATCATCAGATGCATCATTGTCATCATCATCATGGTCATCATCTTCATCGACACCCTCATCCTCAACATCATCATCATTGTCATCATCATCATCATGGTCATCATGGTCATCATCATCATCATGGTCATCGTCATCATGGTCATCATCATCATCATGGTCATCATGGTCATCATCATCATCATCATGGTCATTGTCATCATGGTCATCATCATGGTCATCATCATCCTCATCACCCTCATAATCCTCATCCTCATCACCCTCACAAGCATCATCG
>LPNX010727375.1:0-90967 GCA_001517045.1 Pseudotsuga menziesii
CATCTTCAGAACAAGTAGCTGATATCTTCACCAAAGCATTTTGTGAGAAGACCTTAAGCAATCTCAAATCACTGCTGGGGATTGCTGATCATGCTGTAAAGGCATGAGTGAAGACAATATTCTACAATTTTTTTTTACAGTCCATGTTTAAGGGAGGATTTTCCCAAGTTGGTTTTGCCTCTTTCCTTGGTTCATATGGACTTGCAGTATGTAAAAGGGTGACTAAGCCTTGTTGCTAGGCCCTATATTTTGATTTATTACTCATAAATTCAGGATTAAGCGAGGGTTTTAGAATAATCAAACCCATAGTATTACCCACTTAGACATTAATTCATTTATTTTTGTCTTATTTTCCTAGTTCATGAGTCCCACCATGTTCAAGTTGCTAATTGCCTATACATAGAGGTCAAACTTGCTATCTTTGACTCATGTAGTGCTTGGGAAAGCCTTAGGAATCAAATCTGCTTTATTCCTGGCCTCCTAGGTGCCCTTCTGCTTTTTCTACTTTGTTGACTGCTTTTTCAGTTTTTAAAGCACATAAGGAAAGCAAGACTAGGTGAGGTGAACCTGTTTTATTCCCCTTTCATCCTCCATTCTTTCCTCCATGAAAAAGCATGTATGAGCTGCCATTTCACCCCTCATTAGCTTGCCCATGTGCCCTTGCCAATTCGTGAGCCTCATGACAGATTTGGGATCAGCTTTTTACACCTATGGGGGATTTGCCTATTTTGGGTAAGCCTGCTTTATGCTAGATTTGGATGCTTCCTCATGCATTTGATTTCTTCATGTATTCTATTTATTCAAATTCCTATGATATTATAGGTTTTGCTATTGTACACTGAGTTAATATAATTTTGTGTTACAGCTCCATTTTCAGTCTCCATTGTTGACAATTTGCATGATCAATTGTAATTTGTTGTGAGTGAAATTAATCTATTGCTGGTCAGAATTTCTACATGGAAAATGACCACAATAATTCATAGCTGAAGAAAAATGCATGCCCCATCCTGTAAATCTATAGCTTGTTTACTTGGATATCTAACCATGGTCTCATTTTGTCCTAAGAGTCTTTATGGAGAAAGTTATGGATCTACCAAAACAGGGGTTCATCCAGTTTTCTTTACCAAGTTCACTAAACTGCACGCCTAGGTAAGAGGAAGAATTTTCTGAAGGTAAAATGAGTTTTCTTGTGATTAGTGAGATATTCTACATCATCTGGTGACATTTATTTAGGGTTTTGGTGAAATAAAAAATTCACCTTGAAAATGGCACTGTTGTCCAAGTGTTGAAACTAGTAATAAAATGTCATCTAGAAATTCCTGGCACATGTTGTTCCTATGCCCAACAGTTCATTAGATAACATGGGTCTATTCCTTGGATATATATCTACCTATCCATGTCTTTATTTTTCTTTTTGGTGATCACATGTGAAAGGAATACATCTGTCAAAATGAGAAAAATCACAATGGCCACCAAAGTTAAGCATGTCTTTCTATGAAAATGATTGTTTCAGTCATTAACTTACGAGATATTTTTACACCGAACCAAGATGAATTTGAAGAATCTAAAAGAGGCTTCTATTCATAACATGCCGATATACAATAAAGCCCTTCAAGTTTTACACAAGTTCTATGGTTTGAGAGAATTGAAGCCATCTTCAGAGGGCAATTTTCCAGATTTTCAAATGACCGTTTGGTCAATAACGTCTAAGACCTATTTCCTCGAAACCAAGAATAATTTTTAGAAAATTAGAGATTTTTGTCTTCAAAACATTCTTGTATACAATAACCTC
This sequence comes from Pseudotsuga menziesii, assembly GCA_001517045.1. Taxonomy (NCBI): domain Eukaryota; kingdom Viridiplantae; phylum Streptophyta; class Pinopsida; order Pinales; family Pinaceae; genus Pseudotsuga; species Pseudotsuga menziesii. The sequence continues at coordinate 1,793 of LPNX010727375.1, forward strand.
TCTCAGTTTTTACACATGTATTATGGATTGGGAGAATCAAAGGGTTCTTCAAAGGGAATTTTCCAGAAATTCGCAATCTTGTCTGAGTCATCAAGTCGAAAAGCATATTTAAAAGAGATGGAGGGGGATATGATGAAATGAATATATTTGTTTTGTTGGTAACATGAAAAATTACAAAAACCTCTCTCATATTTCACACATCTATCACCATTTGAGGTATGAAGGTGGAGATGTGAAGCCTATAGTTCAGCGATCCAACTCCTAAACGAGGTGAAATGGTGAAGATTTGGAGGCATCTATATAAGAACGAGTCCTTGCAATGAAGAAATGATCCTTCAACTCTACTATTGAAGAGATATCCAAGGATCAGTCATCACCATACCATTGGAGGTGCTCTGAAACATCACTTTCAACCAGCAAGCCTTAGCCCCAAATGCTATACTTGTTGTTTTGATCAAGCACGTCCATCGCCACATATTTTCCCAATTTGTTTGTGATAAAGAAAAATATGCCACTGCAGGAATTTGTTAGGAATTTTATACCCACAATGTAACAAAATTGAGATATGTTTTGGGGTTGGTCTCGAGAGCCATGGCATTATAAATAGGACCTCAATTGATGAGGAAAGCGTGGGAACTTTCATTTAGAAAGAATTTTTCTCCTAGTTTTGCATCTCTATAATTTTCTTGGAAGATTTAATGAGAAGTATGCTCTCTGACCTGTTCAAAGCCACATATATGTGTTTCTTTCCTATGTGACAAGAGAGAGCCCTCTCTAACTGTATCAACTATAATAGAGTCTAATGCTTGGTTGAAATGGTTACCCATGTGACTTCCTACTGCAAGGATAGGAAAATTACAGGGTGCTAACACCCATCAACTATTGTCCTTGAGCCAACCAATTAATCCAAAGGCATGGGGATGTTTTTTGTTGATTTGGATAACCAGCCATGGTCTCACATCTTTATTCTGGTGTTCACAAGTGTGAAATATGGGGTTACAAATTTAAATAAAAATAAAGTATGTCTGTGTAAAAAATATGACTACACAGATAATCAATTCAAGACAATCAATTCCAGGGAGGATAGGTAAATCCCATGGCCAACAAGAGACAATTAGGTAGTAGATAATGGAAGGGGATATTGTGCATCTTGTTGAAGGCACCCGTTTGGTCTTTTGATATAGTATCCACATCCATATGCAAGAGGTTTCAAGTCCTAACTAAAAAGACATTGAAAAATAAGTTAATGTAGGGAAAAATACCCAATGTATAGGATTCTCATAAGTTACTATGAATGCAGAAATGATCCACATGCAAGATATTCATTCTTCACTCTAATCCTTGAAAATTTTCATCATTAATTTTCTAAAAGTAAAAAAACCATAGTAAGAAAAAATATTATGAGCTGGTTGTTTACCGTTCCTGGAAAATAACAGATATCAATAGATTTCAAGATTACCTCAGTAGCAAGGGTATATTTTGCACAATCAATAGCAGGATGTGATACAATTCCCTTACTTTCCTCCGTCCTTGAAAGCGTCTCTAGCATTCCTTCAAAAGTGTCCCTGGAAATTGTTGCTTCTATATCCCTACTAAGTGTCCTTGGCAATTATTGCTTTTGTATCCTCACTAAGTGTCCCTCCAATCGATTTTCACTCTGAGCTTATTTTACTTTCTTCGTTTGATTCTAGATCCATCATATTTGGAAGACCCCACTATTGCACATATAACTATGATCGACATTTGAAAGACAACAAAAATAATAGAGAGGAGAACAAATTTAGTGCCTTTCCCAAGAATGAGAAGGTTCCCGCTAAAAACTATTATTCTAAAAAGATCACTGTCAAACAAAATTGAACAAGTCAAAGTCTCACAGTGCATCAAATTCAAGTAATCACTCTACTTCCTCTAAAGTTACTCAGCACTTTTTGATAACTATGTTGATGTTGGAAACAGAGGGTGAAAATTAAAGTTGGCCATATCATATCTGAAAATGCAAATAGTATTAAGGGGATTGACCTTCAAATGGTATTTGAGGAATAGATTCATGTTGAAATATTTATTCAGTGCAAGGATCAAACCCAAAAAGAGCTTCATGGGATGGCCCAAGAATAATTCCACGTCTATTACTTTAGTGATAAAATAATTTATCAATGGGTTTCTATCAACATTGCCAAAAGACAATGTATTGTCTCAAGCTAAGAGGAAATTCCCAACAATGATTAAAAATGGAGCAGATCAGGCCAATGATTTATTGGACAGGTTAGCACATGTCAAGGATTCCAAAGAAACGGGCCATCGAAAAGAAAAAGGGATTCATGTCTCTTCCCTTCCTGTATTTTATTTTTATAAAATCAAACTAGATCAACTCTTTTATCTCGTTCTCTTACTTTGTTGACATACATAAGACAACTATCTAAAGGAATGGTAGCATAATTTGATCTTCTAATATGTTAAATTGAACAAGTATTCCTCAAACAACTAAGATTTGATAAGGCCACATTTATGTGAGCAAGTGGTCTTCTAATTGGTTGCAACAAACTAAATATACTTCATTTACTACTAGAATGACAACTTCATCATAGAGATTCTTCTATTGTGCAAATGGACAGACTACCTACATTTTATGAAATTTTTTATAGTTAGATTTGCAAAGAAAGATACAATAATATTTACATTTCTTGATGCCAACATTTATAGTGCATCCATAAATTTAAACAAAAATTGAGAAGAATATGCTACAAGATAAAATTCCGATGGATGATGTAATGCTCTTGCACAAATGATTACTAGCTAGATTCACATCTTTTAACGCACCCATGTTCTAGAATAGATTATCTATGTCTCCTGTGATGGTGTCATTGGATAGATAGAGAGATGTATAAAGAGAAGGAGAAGTAGTGTCTTGGTCATTGAATATCATTGAAATAACACTTAGTACATAAATTAAAAGTACCAGGAAAAATATTTCAAGGATTTCTAAGCTTAAGATAGATTGCAAAATAAAATTTACAAATAAACTTGAAAGAACATTCAAGGATATTATACAGTTAGAAGACCATCATCAGCAAGTGTTAGATATTCAACATCAAGAACAACAAACAAATTATCAGATATCAATTGTAGAAACAGAGCATATTTTTAATGAGAATGACTGTTTTAGTCATTAAGTTTGTGTTGAGGCCCGAGAATTCACAGGCAACAATAGTAAGGGATTCTCCCTAGTCAACGTTCCCAAACTATTTGGTGTGGGGAATTTGTCCGGTTTGCAGTACGGCTACCGTAGGTCGAGTACAAAACAAAGGGGTTTTACCAGTTGCAGCCCGGTCCACCGAGTTTTTGTATTTTGACTTAAGCTATGAAATGCAAGTGCCTAATTAACCATGCAGGGCGATAAGATGCAAGGAGCGGTCACAATGTGATGCGCATGTTCTTACCTCTCATCTTAGACTCACTAGCATCTAAATCACATACAATAAGAAAATTAAAACTACCTACCTAATCTATCCCTAGGGAGCAGGATTATCATTCATTGGTGAGTAATATATTTTGTACATGCATAATGAAAGGTTACAGATAGCTGACACTTCTTTCAAGACACATGAACAATTGCAGATTTTTTGAACAACCAGTTAGCCAATTGTTTTATGAACAACATTCATTACTCACAGTGGAAAACATCACAAAATATACTAAAAATCATTCAACAAGAACATAGGTTCAGGAAGTTAAACACTCTCACAGTTAATGAAACACAACTAAAAACAAAATAGTTCCCCTTCAACATTGTTCATTTAATCACATTGATACATTCCACATTTTGCTTTCTCTAGCAGGCAAAAGTTGCAGTTTCTGATTGTAAAATGAAATAGTTCCTCTTACAAGCAAATGGTTTACAAATTCTTCCAGGGAAAAAGTCCCGCCTCAGTTCTACTTTCAAATATTTAAACTATAACTCTAGACCGCTTGGGCTTCCCTCCAAACGTATGACCTTTCGGTTTCTTGAACATTTCATATCCCTCTCTTCATCTTTACTTCGTATGCTCATGATCAGTTGGGTAACTACTAGACCTTTCCGTCCTTCAAATGTTTCATATTCTCCTATGTTGTCTATTCCTTCGTCTATCCTTCTGACAATGGTTCGACCAATCCCTTGAGTCCACCTGCAAATAAACCAAAATGCATCATTCATTGGATTTGCATTCCGAAACAAAGCAGGAAATCATATTACTGAAACAACTAATCCAGAAGAAAAGACCAGGTGTGCCATCATCATTTTACAAATGCTGACAACACTACCTCATCCTCCTATGGGCTCGTGATAAAACACCAACTGCAAAAATCGGGAGGAAACCGACCTTGGAAGCAAAATCTCTACCCAGCTGCAACGACGAGAGAGTAAAGGCTACAGGCATGCGATGAGAGAGTGCGAAAAGGCATTAGTCGAAAGTCGGAAGACTTTTAAATCGGAAGATGAATGACTTTCCTCGCCACAATGGCGGAAGAGAAATAAGCTACGGACAAGCGACGAAAAGGGTGAACACACATCGACAGTTGGAGCTCTTTATGCTTCGGATGCTAAAAGGGTTTCCAAGACGCAATGGTGAAAAAGAAAAGTTTACAGGCAAGCTACTAAAGACTAAAGCATCAACTGGCAGGTCGTTTTGGACTTTGGGTGCTAAACCGATTTGGGATCCGCAACGGTGGAAGAGGAAATGGATGAGGTTTTCGATTAAACAAATTTGACGCCCAATCAATAGAAAAAATTAAGTGTTTCAAACTTTAAAAACCCGCAATAGTTAAAACCTGCTTTACTTCCACAACAACAGCCTTAATAAAGAACACTTGGTTCGATCAATCAAGTGAAAACAAACTTAGAATCCGCGACTTACCATAAATCCCAAACGCAATCAAAATTTGAACCTTGGGCGAGAGTTAAGATTTTACAATCATCAAAACTCAAAGGATCCAACAATTAAAACACAATTCTAAATCATGACGGGGGGGCCAAAATTTAAGAAATTTGGGGAAACAGTTGCAACCGCAACAATTGGCGACTACCTGGTGAACCTAGACCTCTGGACAAATTTCTTCCTTGGTTAACAGACTGTTTGATAATAAAAACACCATGTTGAATTATTCTAGATATATGGATTTCCCGCAGGCAATATATGAACTTTCAAACATTGAGGGTGGTTCAATTTAGGAAAATGGAAACCAAGATTTCAAAGTCAAGATAACTCTTTCGAGGCTAGAAATATGAGTTTCATTTTTAACCTTTGTCTTCGGGTAGCCTCTAACTTGGACACCACAGGATCGTAACATCTGGTAAACAGAAATATTCATTTGTTCCTCATTCCCATGCCATTTTCCACTTTTGTGCTTTTGGACTTTTGTCCCTTTTCATATGAGTCCTCCTGCATGCCTTTCTTACTGAATTTTAATTCAGGATCCTCTATCCCATAGTGTCCTTTTGTGTGAGCGGTGTACTTCATGTTTCAGCTCATGAACGAAGAGGATCTTTCGGCAATTTAGTACTTATGATTCAGCATTTGCTTTGATGTATGATGCTTTCATAGGAGTTTTGACTCTTCTTGGCCTTTTGGATTTCAATCTTTGGCATGGGATCATTTATATATAATATACTGTTTACCCTACTTCCTTTCCATGGGTCCTTTGCTGTCACCCCCTAGGACATTTTTAAGTGTGAGATGGATGGAGCCTCGAAATAGTATTCCAGACCTTTTAATCTTGAGTTACTTTACAGGGATTAAGCAGGACTTCAACGCGTTCATAGCCATTTAGGAAAACTGTTGATCTAGAAGAGACTCTATCAGATAAGACTAAAATACACAATATTATAATCAAGGATTTTAGTTGGTCCAGAATTCTAATGCTCTCCATGCGACCAAAGCTCGCTTCCTTTATTTAAAATCAATGAAAAATCTAAAGAAAATGAAAACTAAACTTCATGACTCAAAGACTCAAAAGACAGCCAAAACGAATTATTTATATACAAGACAGAAGAAATCCAACAAGCTCAGGAAAAATAAGGCTTGAGAACCAAACCATTCACTAGTAAATTCTCTTCACACCCCTGTAGATCTTGCAACTTATAAGTAGAAGGGCCAAGCTTGGCTGCAATCTGAAAAGGGCCTACCCACAACTGCTGGAATTTGGTATGCTTTCCTTTCTCGTCATGGGGGTGGTCCCACTTGAGAACCAGATCTCCCACTTCAAAGTCTTTTGTTACAGCTTTATGTTTGTCAAACCATCTCTTTATTAACTCCTTCTATTGCTTAAAGCATTCTCTGGCTTTAGATCTAGCCTCTTCTGCTTTCAGGAGATTATATATCCTTATTTACAAAACTTCATCATCCGACCCTCTAGACTCTTGAGCTATTATGGAAGAGGGTACCATGATGTTGGGAGGAAGAATGGCTTCTTTACCATACACAAGGGTATACGGTGACACTTTTATCGCAAACTTGGGGGTGACTCTATCAGCCCAAAGGGCATTTGGCAGCGCCGCATGCCAACTCCTCTGGTTTTCTATTACAATCTTCTTTAAAATTCTAATCAGATTTTTGTTAGAGGATTCAACCAGGCCATTTCCTTGTGGATAATAATTAGTAGAATAATGCAATTTTATCCCTTTATCATGAGAAAATGTAGTCAATTTCATTGATGAAAAGTACTTAGCATTATCAAAGACTAACGAAACTAGAACTCCAAACTTGGTCATGATCTGATCTTGTAGGAAGCTGATGACTTCGTCTTCATTTATCTTGTGTAGTGGGATAGCTTCGACCCAGCAAGTGAAATAATCAGTTGCGGTCAGAATGTACTTGTGTTGCAGAGAGGAATTCAGTTTTATTTCTACAATAATATCCAGTCCCCATTGCTCGAATGGATCTGTGATCATCACAAGCTTTAGAGGTGCTGCTGCTTTAGGCTATCTCCCACTACACCTTTGGAAAATATCACACTTCTTAACATGTGCGTGTGCATCTTTAAAGAGCATAGGCCAATAGTAACCTGCCCTGAGGATTTTGTGGGCTGTGGTATCCCCTGAATAATGTCCCCCAGTAGGACCGTCATGCAATTCTGACATTACTTTGTTTGCATCTTCTTTTTCTAAGCACCTCAGGAGAACTCCGTCATAATTTTTCTTGAATAATACTCCTTCAAAAAGTTGATAGGAGGCTGACTTAAGATGCAGTGCTCTCCTTTGCTTGGAATTCCAATGTTCTGGCAATAGCCCTGCCTGCAGGTAATGCACAAGGTCTCTATACCAAGACTCAGGAGCTGTAAACAAAGGACATACTTCCATTACGTGTAATTCGGCCTCATCTTCCCAAGTGGGTTCTTCATTGCTCCCATTTTCTGTCATCTGTTTGCACAACCCTTGTCCTTTAACTATAGATGCTGGCTTGAATTCAAGGTCATACTCTTGAAGAGCTGTTACCCAGTTGCCTCTTCTTTCTCCCAACTCCTTCTGTATAAGAAGAGACCTTACAGCTGGGTAGGGGATGATCACCTTGATTCTATTTTTTAAAATATAAGGCTTGAATTGTTTTATTTCTTTGAATACAGCGTAAGCTTGTTTATAAACAGCTGGGTAGTTCAATTTGGCCCCCTGTAGACCAGTACTCATAAAGGATATTGGGAATTCATCCCCCCCATCTTCCTTTTGGGTGAGCACCGCTGCTAGTGAATCATCGGATGCAAAGGTATACAAGATAAAATCTTTGTCGAAATTTGGGATTTTCAAGGATGGTGCATGTGCGACAGCAGTTTTGATTTTGCTGAATGATCTCTTCTCAATTTCAGTCCACTTGAATAGTGCATTTTGCTTTACCATCTGCTGTAGTGCTTTACCTACTACTAAGTCTACTATTTTACAGTCAATCTCATCAGCCTGTGAGAATCGAAGAAGATCAGGATGGATGTCAGATGTGTTGCTGGCTTCTTTCGCTCGGTAATTCCCTGGTTCCAACTCAATAAAATAGTTTCCCAATACAGAATCCACTGGTACATTCTTCTCCTCCAGTTGAGTAACATTGTACTTCATGTGAGGTTCTCTTAGAATCTTAATCTAGTTCGAACTCCCTTTGTATGGCAACCATAGATGCGACCAATCTGAGGTGAAATATCCATTTAATTTGGCTGACCAATCTCTGCTTAGGACAAGACCGTAAGCATCTGGTATATCAGCCACTACGATGTTAATAACTTGGAATACTTTGTCATTAGACGCCAGACGGACTAGGACATCTTCCATCTCACCAATTACCTTTACATCCGTTCTGTCCAATTGAACCACCCTCCACGTGGATGGCTTAGGATGCCCATTGATCCTTTTATAGACTGATATGGGCATAACATTAACCAATGCCCCTGAGTCTACCAAGCAATTATGTACATTATGGTTGAAAATTTCAAACGTGAGGAGGAAAGGTGGATGTTTGCTTTTGGACTTACCTCCAACGCTGGTTTCTTGAATTTCTTCTTCTTCTTGAGGTTGATTGTTAGCGGGAAGCTCCTCATCCGTTGCTTCAAGTGCTTTCAACAGTCTTTCTTTTTGTTGTGGCACTTTACACATTTCGAATAGTGGAACATTCGCTTTTACCTTCTTTAAATCCTCCACTATGTCATAATCCATCGGCTGCTCAATGGGGTGATGTTTATCAGCATTTATCTTTCCTTCATTTGGCCTAGCCAATGTATCATTCTGCTTCGGATCTTGGCTGGTAATAGTGAATTTTGGAATTTTATCAGCTAAGGATTTATTTTAAAATTTCTTCACATTTCTTTGCAGCCTTTTGATCTTTGGTAGAATGAGACTGTTTTCTTTAATTGGCCCTTTACTCCTTGTTGCCACGTTGGTTTCCATGACGTCCTTGTAGCTCTGATTCTCTTCCTTTTCAGCATCAAATAATGAAACAGAATCCCACAAAGCCATGGTTTCCTCTTCTTGTTCCTTTGCCGACGTAGTCTTCTATTTTCTGTCTTCATCTCCATCTTCTGTTAATCTAGAATCTAGCAGCTGATTCATGACCAACGTCATCGAATTTATCCATTGAGGACAATTCTTTTCAGAGTGTGGCTGTTGGTGGAAAGTGCAAAAATTGTCCATGTCCACCTCTGTTAAATTCATAGATGTAGTATTGTAAGGAAGAGGTTGAGACTGATGGTTATCCTCCCTTTTCTTATAATATGGCTTATAAAACTTTTGTGTTTCCTTTTCTTTCTCCATATCTATGATTTTGTTGAAAAGCTTCTGCATCATTTTGGCCATATTTTCCAAATCTGGCGACTTTTATTTCTTAGGCTTAGTAAACAATAAGGATTTTCTTCCTACACCTTTCTCTCCTGATTGTTCTGGGTAATATTCAATACTTTCTCTTTCAGCTTCCACTATTTCTGCCTCTTCATAGGTTTCCGTCAAAGTAGGCTTGGCCCTACCTTTGGCAAACATGGCCAAATCAGGGCCTAAAGCTGAAGTATAATATTCAATCAGAACTTTGTCTGAAGGTCTATCCGTTTCAAAAAAAACTCTTGAGATAGGCTACAAACCTTTGTGTGAAACTGTGCACCTTTTCTTTTCTTTCTTTCTTCAAGGTGCATAGCCCTTTCATGAGGGCTGCATGAGTTTTCTGAGTGGCATACTTACTTCTGAAAATTCTTTCGAAGGTATCCCAATTAGGGATAGAGTTAGCAGGCAACCCAAAGTACCATGATGTCACAGCCCCTTTAAGGGTATGCGAGAACAGTCTGCAGACTACATCTTCATACTCCCCGGCCCTTAATCCTTCAATTGCCAAGTAAAAACTTTGTAGGTGATCATCTACTAGTATTTTCTCATTGGGGTCAAACTTGGGAAACATCTTGTTAAAGGCTTGAGGTAGGTCTTGTAATGGAGGTGTCAGGTTTAATGGTGACCTGGATCTCCATGCAGGTGGTGGATTTGGTGGGTTAGGAGGTTGGTTTGTGTTTATGCCAGACATGAGTCTGGGTGGAGAGTGAGGAGGTGAACCAACTGGAGTGCGAGCAGGAGAACTATGAGGGGTATTTGGGCCTTCTTTGTTCAAAGTTAGCACAACTTCCTGTAAGGATATTTCTACAAGTTCTTCCCAGTCTCCAACCAAAACTGAGTCTTCCGCTACAGGACGATCTTTCTTTTTATACTCTCTTCTGGGAAATTCAGGGATAATTGGCAATCCTCCAATCTTCTTTACATATGCCCTGGTGTGTCTTCTCAGATCATTAACAATTTTTTTTCCAACAGAATATAGATGTTCTCTTTCTTCCGGAATTGGATTATGAAACCCACTGCTCTTAGAACTGTTACCGGTGGAATAATATCGGGAAAACGGGTTTCCTTGGCCAGCCACACACTGGCGGCCCTCCTTCTAGCACCAAAACTGTTGAGGCCCGGGAATTCGCAGGAAACAACAGTAAGGGATTCTCCCCAATCAATGTTCCCAACTAGCCCGTGACTATTTGGTGTGGGGAATCCGTCCGGTTTGCGGTCCGGCTACCATAGGTCAAGTACAAAACAAAGGGGCTTTACCGGTTACGGCCCGGTCCACCAAGTTTTTGTGTTTTGACTTAAGCTATGAAATGTAAGTTCCTAATTAGCCATGCAAGGTGATAAGATGCAAGGAGCGGTCACAACATGATGCGCAGGTTCTTACCTCTCGTCTTAGACTCACTAGCATCTAAATCACATACAACAAGAAAATTAAAACTACCTACCTAATCTATCCCTAGGGAGCAAGATTATCATTCATTGGTGAGTAATATATTTTGTACATGCATAATGAAAGGTTACAAATAGCTGACACTTCTTTCAAGACACATGAACAATTGCAGATTTTTTGAACAACCACTTAGACAATTGTTTTATGAACAACATTCATTACTCACAGTGGAAAACATAAAAAAATATACTGAAAAGCATTCAACAAGAACATAGGTTCAGGAAGTTAAACACTCTCACAGTTAATGAAACATAGCTGAAAATGAAATAGTTCCCCTTCAACATTATTCATTTAATCACATTGATACATTCCACATTTCGCTTTCTCCAGCAGGCAAAAGTTGCAGTTTCTGATTGTAAAATGAAATAGTTCCTCTTACAAGCAAATGGTTTACAAATTCTTCCAGGGAAAAATTCCCTCCTCAGTTCTACTTTCAAATATTTAAACTATAACTCTATACCGCTTGGGCTTCCCTGCAAATGTATGACCTTTCGGTTTCTCGAACGTTTCATATCCCTCTCTTCATCTTTACTTCGTATGCTCATGATCAGTTGGGTAAATGCTGGACCTTTCCGTCCTTCAAACGTTTCATATTCTCCTATGTTGTATGTTCCTTAGTCTATCCTTTTGACAACGGTTCGACCAATCCCTTGAGTCCACCTGCAAATAAACCAAAATGCATCATTCATTGGATTTTCATTCCAAAACAAAGCAGCAAATCATATTACTGAAACAGCTAATCCACAAGAAAAGACCAGGTGTGCCATCATCATTTTACAAATGCCAACAACACTACCTTGTCCTTCTACGGGCTCGTGATAAAACACCAACTGCGAAAATCGGGAGGAAACCGACAACGGAAGCAAAAAGGTCTGCCCAGCTGCAACGGCGGGAGAGTAAAGGCTACAGGCATGCGACGGGAGAGCGGGAAAAGGCTTTAGTTAGAAGTCGGAATACTTTTAAATTGAAAGATGAATGACTTTCCTAGCCGCAACGGTGGAAGAGAAATAAGCTACGGACAAGCGACGAAAAGGGTCAACACGCATCGGTAGTCGGAGATGTTTATGCTTCGGACGCTAAAAGGGTTTCCAAGCCACAACAGTGAAAAAGAAAAGCCTACGAGAAAGCTACTAAAGACTAAAGCATCGGCTGGCGGGTCGTTTTGGACTTCGGGTCCTAAACCGCTTTGGGAGCCGCAACGATGGAAGAGGAAATGGCTGAGGCTTCCGATTAAACAAATTTGACGCCCAATCAATAGAAAAAATTAAGTGTTTCAAACTTTAAAAACCCGCAATAGTTAAAACCTATTTTACTTCCACAACAGCGGCCTTAATAAAGAACACTTGGTTCGATCAATCAAGCGAAAACAAATTTAGAATCTGCGACTTACCATAAATCCCAAATGCAATCAAAATTCGAACCTTGGGCGAGAGTTAAGCTTTTACAATCATCAAAAATCAAAGGATCCAACAATTAAACAATAATTCTAAATCATGACGTGGGGCCCAAAATTTAAGAAATTTGGGGAAACAGTTACAACCGCAACAGTTCAAACATTTGTTTCCACCAAATCAGGATGCATTTTCAGAAAATGAGAGCGGTTTTTCTTCAAAATTGGCCAAAATTCAAAAACCTCTCTCGTTTGTTACATAAGTATTATATTTTGGGAGGATTTTAAGTAATATTCACAGGGTAATTTTCCATAATTTTAGTTTACTGTCTAAGTCATCAACTTCAAAATATGATTCCAAGGATATGGAGGTGCATTGTAGAAAATGAAGACATATGTTTTTTTGGGAACATGGTCAAATACAAAAACCTCTCTCATATTTCACACATCTATCACCATTTGAGATATGCATGTGGAGATTTGAAGCCTATTTTTCAGCAGTCTCCTTCCTGAAATGAAGCTAATTACTTGTAATTGTTTCTATTTGTAGAGTTCAGTAAGATTTTGAATTCAAGACTAGGTAATGGTTGTTTTAATATAAATTATTAATTTTTCACAATGGTCGAGGAACTGAAAACACAATCTCATAAAGAATATAGACAAATATGCATAAAATTGGCAAAATGGTGCTGCAATGGAAGTAGCAGCTCTGTATAATCAAATGAAACAATGAGGATACAATACAATGATCATGCAAGGTGCATGAATTCCAAGACAATTCAAATTCCCAAGGAGGTCATTTGAATTGAATGAGTGAGTCTAGCTTAACTAAATGTAAGCCATAGTGAACACACCTGTTAACCACTGATCAAAACCCTAATTCACTCAACTGAGTCCTAACTGAAGTCAGAGTGCAATAAATGACTGAGTCTAACTAAAATTAGCTTAGAAACATGTCACTGCATGCCAACCCACAAGTGGTAGCACATCAATCACCCCAATTAACCCCCATGAGGTTAACTGAAGTCCAACTGGCCATCAGAGGTGGTTGGAGGTGCCCCTATTGACTCCAGTTCATTAAATATTAATTAAATAATCAATTTAATGAAAGGAGGTGCCCCAGTAACAAATTCCATAGGTCACCCTGTATAATACTGAAACTCAAACAATGCTCAAAACAAACTAAGCGAGGAAAAGAGGTAAAACCCAGTGGTAAACCCCCCCCCCCTCAAGCTGAACACTGAAAGTAGTTGGATGACCCTAATGAAATCACCCCCAACAGTGAATGGAGGTAAGTGAACTTATTTTATAAAAATGTCTTGGTGAAGATGTCCACAATATGCTCATCTGTTGGGAAGTATTGTAGAATGATGGTCCTGTCATGTACTAGCTCCCTCATATAGTGCATGTGTATCTCTACATGCTTGGTCCTCTTCCTGGTAACTAGATCTGTGGATATATTAATATCACTTTGATTGTCACAAAATAGGATAGTGGACAAAGTAATACCAATATCAAACTCTGAAAGAATGCCTTCCAACCAAATAGCTTGGATGCAAGCATTCACAGCTCCTCGATACTCGGCCTCTACTGAAGACAATGCTATGGCGGCCTACTTTTTTCTAGACCAGAAAATGGGGCCACCACCAAACATGAATACATATTTGGAATTAGACTTCTAATCAATATAATAACCCACCCAATTGGAATCTTTGTACCCAACCAGCTCTAGCTCAGAGTCTGCAGCATAGTGAATGTCGTAGGTATTGGTTTACTAAATATGCTGGAGGATACTCTTGGCTGCCTTCCAATAAAGATCATGGGGATTCTGCATGTATCTTGATACAGAATTCATGGCATAACAGATATCAGGCCAATAATGAGTCAAGTACAACAAGCTACCAATCAGCTATCGATAAATAGTGCAGTACATGGGAGGTGTGCTTTTTCCTTCTTCAAGGTTGATCTCTTAAAGGAAAGGGAATGGATCAGATATAAATTCATCCATGTAAAACTTGAATAACAGGTCTGATATGTATTTATATTGAGTGACCATTATCCCATCATAATTTTACTCAATTTCGAGCGCCAAAAATTGTTTTAAGAGCCCCAAATCGCTCATTTCAAATGCATTGTGGAGAGCAGTTTTGTTGACTGAAATAGAAGCAAATGTGCTACCTGTGATCAGTAATTCATTAAAATATAAAACAATAATAATCAAATGACCATCATACTGCTGTATATACACATTTGGATCTTATTTACACCTTTGGAAGTTTTGCAAGAGAAGGAAGGCATCCATCTTGGAATACCACTCTCTTGGGGCCTGTTTTAACCCGTATAGTGACTTATTTATCTTGCAAACCAAAGATGGATCAGAAATGTAGCCCTCAATATGCTTCATGTAGATATCCTCATGAATATATCCATGTAGAAAGGCTTACTTAACATCCATATGATGCACTTCCCAGTGCTTAGATGCTGAAATTGGCAAAACTAGGAGGATGGAGTCCATTTTTGCAACCGGTGTACAAGTCTCATGGTAGTCCACACCTTGTACCTTGGAGAAACCTTTTTCCACCAGCCTTTCCTTATATATTTTAAGTGCTTCCATAAGCATCAACCTTACTCTGAAACACCCACTTGCATTGAACCAATTTCCTCCCCGAAGGAAGAGAAACTAGCTTCCAAGTGGTGTTTTTCTGAAGAGAATTCATCTCTTCATCCATGGCAACTTTCCATCTTAGATCCTTTTGAGAATAGTAGTAAGACTTAGGGTTGTTAGTTTTTCAACATTAAGCTAGCATTATTAGGATCTTTAACTAAGAGAATAACAAGTACAACAATCAAACACAAGAGACAATGAACACAGTGTTTTTCCTTGGGGAAACCATAAATGGAGAAAACTCCGCAACTTCCTCAGAGATAGAATCAACACCAAAGTAGTAAAATCCCAAAACAGTAAGTGATCTCTTGACAACAGTGACCTTCTTCTTATCTAGCCCTAGTGCCTTCTCCTTCATCAACTATGTGCTACACTTGAGTGTGTATGAGTTATGTGTTAAATAGAGAGTCTACCTCTCTATTTATACTAATCCTAACATGACTAAAACCCTACTAGGGCCAAACTCTACTAGGAGATTCTGATAACCCTATTTCCCCGGAACTGCGGGGACTTTAACCCTTAGACAATTGGAGGGTTACCCATAATGACTTGACATGACTTGTTTACATTATTGATCCTCATGATCGAAACATCAGGGCATGACAACATGACTCAATTAAATTATAGATACATCCCAGAATAAACATCGGGTTACAATACATAAGATACATAGATGAATACATTATGAAGTTACAAATACATCAACACTCCCTCTTAACTAGGAAGCTATTCTTTCGACACAATTTTCAGCACTGGTGTTCTTCTCTGTATCAACTAGATCATCTTGTCATCTGCATCTTGAAGTCTTCTTAGTCTTCAATTCATCTTCATCTTTAGATCTGGATCATCACTCAATCTGGATCATCATGGGACATCATCACTGGATCTGGATCATCACTCAATCTGGATCATCACTGGACATCATCACTATATCTAGATCATCACTGGATCTCATCACTGGATCTAGATCATCACCAGGAATCATCACTAGATCTGGATCATATCTCAATCTAGATCTTTAATACTGGATCATCATCACTGTATATGGATCATCACTTGATCTGGATCATCACGGGTGCTATCTCATGATTCTTCTCGTCATAGGAAGTTCTACAGAGCCAGCCCTTTTTCATGCTGGTTGTACGCCTAGCCTCCATGCAGGTCTTATTCAGCACTTATATCTGACCTACTTGTCAGAAAGGCATAGTACTCACATCCATCCAGGATGGAACCACATCCTACCACAATGATGGAAGATCTCTATTCTTCCATCCAGGCCGGAACCACATCCTACTCACAATGATGGAATAGTTTTGTACTTCCATCTAGGCTGGAACCACATCCTACCACAATGATGGAAGATTTCTGTACTTTCATCCAGGCCAGAACCACATCCTACCACAATGATGGAAGATCTTTGCTCTTCCATCCAGGCCAGAACCACATCTTGCTCATAATGATGAAAGACTCTCATCCATCTTGGAACACATCTTGCTCACAATGATGAAATATTTCTACACTTACATTCATCCAGGAAGGAACATATCCTACTCACAATGATGAAAAGGCTCTGCACTTACATCCATCTAGGTGGGAACACATCCTGCTCAGAATGATGGAAGGGATCTACACTCATATCTGATCTTGTAGGAACCAATCCTACGGTCACATTAGAATGGCCCCCATTCCTCAACTGAGCTACTTGGTAACTGACCAAGTGCCTCCATTCTCCTAGAGAATGGCAGTTTCCCTTACATATGGCTTGCTTTTCGAAATGGATAACACTCACATCTGACATGGAAGGAACCTAATCCTTTATCCATGAAATAACGGTTCATCCCTAACATCTGATCAAGTGGGAACACATCCCTCTATCACATCAGAATGGCTTCTCAGTCCTAGACTAAGTTTTCCTGGTAACTGACCAGGTACCTCCATTTCGAGAATGGCAATTTCCCTTACATCTGTCCTACTCAATAGAATGGCCAGCACTCATATCTAACATGGAAGGAACCAATCCTCTCACCATGATAGAATGGCTCAGCCCTTACATCTGACCATGGAAGAAACCAATCCTCTCACCATGTCAGAATGGCTATGGGACTCATCACTTTCCCTTGGAGGAAACTTCGATCTGGAGAACACTAAGCTTTTCCCTGAAGTACTTGAACTTCACCCTAGCTAATGGCTTCGTTAACACATCAGCTATATATTCCTCTGTCGCAACATACTGGAGCTTCACGGCTCCCCTCTGCACCATATCCCTGATATAGTGATACTTGATCTCGATATGCTTCGACTTGTCATGGAACACTGGATTCTCTGACAACGTCACGCGACTTTGGTTGTCAAAATGTATACAATTAGCATCCGACTGGAGATCAAATAAATCATACAGTAGCTTCGTCAGCCATACTGCCTCAGAACTAGCTGAACAAGCTACGACATACTCTGCTTCAGCTGTACTCAGTGCCACACAAGATTGCTTCCTGCCAAACCAAGAGATCACACCTGATCCCATATTGAAGCAACACCTTAAAGTGCTCTTTCTATCGATGGCACTGCCTACCCAATCTGAATCAACATAACCCTCCAGGTTAATATTTTGATTCACATCGTAATCGAGCCGATAATCAACTGTACCCTTTAGGTACCTCAGAAGATGCTTTGCAGCAATCAAGTGAACATGTCTCAGATATGTCAGGAATTGGTTGAAGGTGTTCACAACAAAGAAAATATCTGGTCTCGTGTTCTTTAGGTACATCAAAGACCCAATCATCTGATGATACATCATAGCATCAACCGAATCTGATGAAGCATCATTCAAGAGCTTCAGATTCAGTGCCATAGGTGTGGCCATAGCCTTGCAGTCCATCATCCCAAGTCGCTTCAGGATCTCTACTACATACTTCCCTTGTCCAAGGAAGATTCCATATGTACTCTGCCACACCTCCATACCTAGAAAGTAATGCATCATCCCCAAGTCCTTAATTTCGAACTCAGTTGCAAGATTTCTCTTTGTATCAGTAATCAACCCATTCCATACCTGTCACAAATAGATCATCTACATATAGTAGAAGCATCACTGGTTTCCATCTTCAACCTTGTAGTAAAGGTTGGAATTTTCTTTACTCTTGGTAAAGCCCAAACTAGATAGAAAGCTATCAATTCTACCATACTAGGTCCTGGGTGCCTGTTTCAAACCATACAGGGATTTCTTCAATCTACACACATGAGACTCTCTGTCATGTGTTTCAAAACCAAGTGGTTGTTCTACATACACTTCCTCTTCTACTACACCATTCAAGAAAGCAGTATTGACATCCATCTGGTGTATCTTCCATTTCATCAGTATAGCCAGAGAAATTACCGATCTAATGGAAGTGTATCTAGCTACATGAGAAAAGGTTTCTTCATAATCTATTCCTTCTTTTTGAGAGAAACCTCGAGCCACAAATCTTTCTTTATATTTTTCAATGCTACAGTCTGCAGCATGTTTGATCTTGTAGATCCATTTGGAAGTTACAACTGACTTCCTGTCTGGTCTTGGGACAACATCCCAAACATCATTCTTCATGATTGATTGGTATTCTTCGATCACAGCATCTTTCCATTCTTTCCATTCTATCACTTCTTCATAACTGAAAGGCTCTTTATCAATGAAATCACCCAGTAATGCTACATACCCAGAGAAAAATTTGGTCCTCTTTCTTTCTCTGTGATTCTCTTCTAGAGCCCCATATCTTTCTGCACCTTGGATAAGTTCTTGTACCCAAGCAGGTTTCCTCTTATGAGGATTCTTCTCCAGAGGTGGATCTACAGGTCTTTGTGGTTCTTCAAATTCTCGATATTCTTCTTGAGTTTCTTCATTCATGGTTGTATCATGAATTCTGGGTGCTTCTGCTTCTTCAGGTTCTTTAGCAGGTCTCTTTCTGGACTTGTTGTAAGCTGTGTCTTCATCAAATGTGACATCCATGCTGATCTCAATCTTCTTGTATCCTGGGAAATATATTCTATAAGCCTTCGAGCTTTCAGAGTATCCCACAAATATACCCTTCTTTCCTGAAGGATGTAATTTTGTTCTCTTCTCTTTTGGAATGTGTATGTACACAGGACAGCCGAATATTCTAAGATGGCTGACTTCTGGTTTATTTTTGGCGAAGACTTCTTCAGGATTCTTGTTCTCGAGTACTCTATGTGGAGTACGGTTCTATACATACATTGTTGTTTTGGAAGATTGAACCCAAAGATGCATAGGAAGATCTTGATCATGAAGCATAGCTCTTGCTGCTTCCATGATAGTTATGTTCTTCTGTTCTGCAATCCCATTTTGTTGTGCATTATAAGGAGTGGACAACTCCCTCTTAATCCTTGAATCTTTGCATATCTCTTTGAATTCATTCAAAGTGAATTGTCCACCATTGTCTCATCGAAAAGTTTTGATCTTCTTTTCAATGTGGTTCTCGATCAAGGCTTTGAATTTTTTGAATTTGCTGAATACTTCGTCTTTGTTCTTCATGACGTAAACCCACGTCTTCCTAGAAAAATAATCAATAAAAGAAACATAATATGCATACCCTCTTAGTGATCTTGATGACATAGGACCCCATACATCGGAGTGGATGATTTCTAGGATTCCCTTGGCTTTGCTTTCGCTGCTAGGAAATGTCTTCTTTGTATTCTTTCCTTTCACACATCCTTTGCAGACTCCATCATGTTTTGCTTGGAATTCTGGAAGACCTTCAACCACTTTGCTTGCAATTGGCAATTCTTTTTAATGCACATGTGCAAGCCTTCTATGCCAAAGTTCACTTGGCTCTACTGCTTCATGCACCAATGCTTGTTCTAGATGGCCCTTTAATTTGTACAATCCTCCTTCTTGTTCTTCAATCACCACCGCATCATTGATAGTCTTTCCTCTTGGCCACATGATGACTTGTCCATCTATGAATGCAACCCTCATTCCTTTTTCATCTAGTGCAGATATGGAGAGAAGGTTCTTCTTGAGTCCTAGCACAAATAATACATCCTTCATTGTTAGAGACTTTCCAGAGTCTAGTTTATAGGAAGATTCCCCACTACCTTTTATTGGATATTGGTAGTCATCTCCTAGGTTCACCTTGTGAGGTGATTCATGTTCTGATAGTCTCACAAAGGATTCCTTGAATCCATTCATATGTTTGGAAGCCCTAGTTTCTATAAGCCAATCATCACTTCCATGAGTAATGTTACCTATGAGAGTGGAGATCAAAACATATTCATCCTCGCTTGAAGAATCTTCACTTTGATATCTAGTTCTTTTCTTGGAAGGTTCATCATCCTCTGCAACATAAGCATGATGTCTTCTTTTGTTCACCTTCCTTTTATTAGAGTGGACCTTGTTCTGAGGATATTCTTTTGCAAAGTGTCCTATTTCATCACATGTATAACATCTTAATCTAGATAGGTTGTTTTTGCTATTATCTCTATGATGAGGATTCTTACCTTTGGAGTGATGAGGTTTTCTTCTGCCTTTCTTGGAGTGAACTGTGAGAGCTTGATATTCACTTCCCATATTCTCTTCTCAAGATGCTATACATGCTTCTTCTTGAGAACATTCTTCCCATAGTCTTATGAATTGGACCAATTTCTTTCTGGCACAGATTCCTTGGATGAATGAATCCCATGACCTAGGAAGGCCATTCAGAGTTTTCATCACAATCTCTGCATTCTCCACTTCTTCATCTACAACTTCTAATTGTTCCTTGATCTGAGAAACCCTTGTGAAGTAAGATTGGATGGTCTCTGCACTCTGAATCTTCACATTTTTCAGTTGATTCCTGAGAGTCATATTTCGGTTTATGTTCTTCCCTTCAAACAATTTGGTTAGGGAATCAAACATAGCTTTAGGTGTATTGAGAGAGGACACTTGTGGGATAAGGTGATCCTTAGTAGAATCAGCAATGATCCTCTTTTCCATAACCATATTCTTCTTATGTAATTCCTTTGCCTCATCTCCCTCTGGAACTGGAACCTCCTCATGGATGTAGGAGTCTAACTCATTTTTTTCCAGGACCAGGGAGATCATATACTTCTAGGCTCAGAAGTTATTAGATCCCTCATGCTTTTCATCAATCTTGGTATGATGAGACATCTTAAAACTGAGAACCTCAAATGGAAATACAAAATATTTATATCTTACCAGGCCAAGGTGTCAGATTTAGATTTGGAGCTGAAATCCTGCAGTACTAGATCAGGAGCAAATGAGGATTTTTCTTTTCTGGAGTTCTGTCCACCCAAATGCCTTGAAATTTATCCCTAACTTCGATTTTTAGGAGGATATCAATCCAATCCTGGGCTCACTGAAAAAATCCTCTTTTGTAAAAAAGCCCTAATTTTCGACAGCAGTGATAGGTCCAAAACTGAAAACCCTCAAAATTGGATTCTGCTTCCATAGAAAGATGTGCCCTATGGAGGAGAGTTATTTGACCTTACTTTTGCTGAAAATCTATGGAGGAAGATTCACAAACTAGGAATCCCTAGTTCCTGTAGCTGCACAGTGTCTTCTTCTCAGGTTAGCTCTGATACCATGTTAGTTTTTCAACATTAAGCTAGAATTATTAGGATCTTTAATTGAGAGAATAACAAGTCTAGCAATCAAACACAAGAGACAATGAACATAGTGTTTTTCCTTGGGGAGACCATCAATGGAGAAAACCTCGCAACTTCCTCAGAGATAGAATCAACACCAAAACAGTAAAATCCCAAAATAGTAAGTGATCTCCCGACAGTAGTAACCTTCTTCTTATCTAGCCCCAGTGCCTTCTCCGTCCTAAACTATGTGCTACACTTGAGTGTGTATGAGTTGTGTCTTAAATAGAGAGTCCTGCTCTCTATTTATACCAATCCCGACATGACTAAAACCCTACTAGGGCTGACCTCTACTAGGAGACACTACAACAAAAGATGGATTTAGCGCCAGATTTTAGTGTAATTTTTTCATAATTGTGGTGAACAATCTGGTGCTAAACCAGGTGCTATTGTACATTTTCGTAAAACACCATCTATTGCATATTTTTTTCTTCCTTTTTAACATCCATTTTTGTGTCCATTTTTGCACCCAATTTTTTGCATCTAATGTTACGCCTTTATTTGCGCCCAATTTTTCAATTTCTATTGCATCTTTTTTCGCGTCATTTGTTACATCCTAGTTTGCACCTAGTTTCACGCTCATTTTTGCATCCAATGTTGTGTCTTATTTTTCTCCTAGTTTTTCATTGAGTCTTGCACCCAATTTTGCACCATGTTTTACATAAAATTATGTCTCCAATTCTACATCTACGTTTGCATCCTATTTTAGGCCCAATATTGGGTCTAGTTTTGTATCAAAATTTACTTATAATGTTGCTTCCCCATTTGCATCTAATTTTTTATTTGTTTTACGTCTTTTTTTGTATCCATGTTTGTGCAAAATGTTTCATCTCGTTTTACGTCATATTTTGCATCTAGGTTTGCACCTAGTGTTGCATCCCGATTGATGCCTTTTTCTGCATCTATGTTTGAGCCCAATTTTGCACCCAGTGTTGCGCCTAGTGTTGTGCCTAGTTTTGCACCCATGTTTGTATCTAATATTTCATCTAGTTGTGTATCCAATGTTGCATCCCATCTTGCATTCAATATTATGTCTAGTTTTACATCCAATGTTTTGTCTCGTCTTGCATCTAAAATTGTGTCTTGTTTTAAGTTTTTGTTTGCGCCAAATGTTGCTTCAAGTTTTGCACCTGGTGTTACACCTAGTTTTATGTCCATCGATACACCATATTTTGTGGTCAATTTAATGTCCAATTTTACATCTAGTTAGGAATCCACTTTTTCATCTATTGTTGCATCTAGTTTTGGACCTATTATTACATCTAGTTTTGAGTCATTAATTATGTCTAGTGTTGAGTCTCTTTTTGCATCCAATTTTGCATTTAGTGTGACATCCATTTTTGTGTCCACATTTGCATCTGACATAAGGTCATATTTTGTGTCAACTTTTGTGTTTGGTGTGACGTCCACTTTTACATCATGTTTTGCATTTAGTATTGCGTCTAATATTGCATCCATCTTGCACTACTACATTTTTTACCTTTAAAAATACATTACAATATCATTAGGGCATGGAGGAATCGAACCACCAATATCCTGCTTGTAAAGAAGGTTCTCTTCCATTGAGCTAGCACCCTCTAAGAATCAGGAAGAGGAGCAATATTAACACATAGATTTCATCATTTGTAATTCTAATAAAAGACAATAATATCCAAAGACAAACATGCATAAAATCCAATTTATTTTTCCAAACACACTAATAATCAAAAAAATATACCATGCTTAGGCAACAAAATATCCTAAAAAATTACGCAATCTTATTGTCATGTAACCATTCAATATCCCCCTACACCCATTTCATGGAAGGTCACCCTTTAAGAGGATAAAATGATTTAGTTCACTAGTTTTCAAAAAGTGTTGCAACTCATTGGATATGCAATCATATTCCTCATACAAAAAAAAATGAACACATCTTGTTTAACCAAGGCCAACATGTACAAAGTTCTTAATGGGAAAATGGTTCATTAATTTGTGTTAATATCTATATGAAGATTATTATATAAGAACAAAAATTGGAGTTGGATGTGGTGCCTCTATGTTAATTGTTTGAGTATTATGGTAAAAGTCTTTGTAGCATAGGCAAGGAGCCTCTTATGGACTCTCTTGCAACATTTGTGTTGCACCAAGTACTTGCATCACTCTAAAGAAAGGTCAAGGCATAACATTCACTGTGATGTACACGAATGCATGAACAATTCCATAATTAGCCTCTCATAGCCCATCCTCACCCACAAATGTCAAAATGACAATTTCTTGCCTTGCTCTCTCAAAGAATGAGAAGTTGCTCAAGAACAATGGATGGCAACCATTGTCATGAATGCTAAGCTAGCTAATGATGGATAGGAGTCCACTTTGAATGAAAACATAATTGATGTTCATGTATTTGTGTGATTTCCTCCTCTCATGCCTTAATGGCAAATATTTAGGGTTGCTATATTTTGGGAGCTAAGTGACATTTATGGAAAATCACTAAATCTGAATTCCTAGTTGCCAATTTTGATAACTAATTTTATGCTCTTTAAGCAATTTGGATTAACATTTTAAATTCCATTAGGTTGTGACATAAGCTACACAACCCATTGTTTATGTATAAATGTGTAAAATGTACATTGATATTATTAATAGTTAAAAGAAGCAGTATACAAACAAACAAACTCATCATATCAAAATCACTTTGAATAAGAGAAACAATCAATAGCACTCACCTTCCTTCACATGACAAATGGACTAACTTTGGATAATTCTATCAAAGTAATATTTATCCCATCATGCAATCATAACATAGCAATAATTATGTATTTAAACTCACTAAACACATAAGGGATATCTTTTTCATAGGAGGGACTACCCACCTACTTTAAGCTTGGACTTCAATATTTGTTGTGGTCAATGATAGTGTTCATTATTACTTGATATTTTCACCTACAATTTAATCTACCTTCATTCACCATGTCCTAAATCATCAATCTTATAAGTAACGAGCATTGATACTTTGAAAACAAACATATAACACTCCTTTCTAGTGGGACCTAATGATGCCTATTACAACTAATATTGAATGCAACTACCATTCATACTTTAAAAATAAACACATACCTCTCCTTCCTAATGACGCCTACTACATCTAATCTACCTTCATGCTCCATGTTTTAAATCTTTAATATTGTATGCAACTGCGATTAGTTCTTTAAAAAAACACATAACACTCCTTCCTATGGTACCTAATGGTACACGTTGCGTAAGGATAAATATATGTTGATTTTGCACAAGAAAAATCAATATATACAGCATAGTCGGCACCCGCAATGAACAAGTAGTGCAAAATTTATCCCTTCCAATATAGGTTACCCCCTTGAATGAAACTACCATTAGTACTTTAAAAATAAACACATACCTCTCCTTCCTAATGACGCCTACTACATATAATCTACCTTCATGCTACATGTTCTAAATCTTTAATATTGTATGCAACTACCATTAGTTCTTTAAAAAAACACATAACACTCCTTCCTATGGTACCTAATGGTACACGTTGCCTAAGGATAAATATATGTTGATTTTGCACAAGAAAAAAAAAATATACAATATAATCGGCACTTGCAATGAACAAGTAGTGCAAACTTTATCGCTTCCAATATAGGTTACCGCCTTGAAATATCTAATTGTTTCCTTTGGCTAGGGTAAGTGAGCGAGGCTATCTTCATTTAATCCTGGTGAACCTAAGAAAAATAGGTGTAAGATTGTTGCAATCTTTAAAGGTGTTGCAATTTATTAGGGCATGTAATTTTTCTGCAGATGAGGAGTCGCCTTAGCAACCTCAATCATATTCTTGCAAATTGGCTATCCAAGCTAATGGGTGACAAATCATATGGAAAGTTTCCTAAGTGACCAAATATGGCTAACAACATTTACAGGTCTTTGCTTTGATTCCAAGAAGAACTAGAAACTTTATGGATTGAATCTTTACTTTTAAGATTGGATGTTCAATTTCAGTCGCATCATTTCTTCGAAAAATTAGAGCATTGAAACAAATCCTAACTGATGTGGTTCCAACAGTAGCTAGAAATTATCCTAATTAAAGCTTTCTTTTCAAGATTCGATTCCCAGTTGCAGCCATATCAGCGTTTTGACAAACTGACTAGGAAGTCGAATCATTTTGTTCAAACTGGATGCTACTTTTATCAATCTTGCAAGCCGATTTGTTAACTTCCCACATCCATATGCAGATTAGGCTTCAGTGGATTGTAATGAGACATGGGATGGATTATAGACAATTAGGATCCTCTTCTCCCTCAGAGGCTTGACCTTTACATATGCCTTCAGACACTGTGACGCGCTGATAAGCTATTCTCTCATTAAATTCGAGGCCTCAAGAATGTTGCCCTTGACAAAGATAGAGATGGCATCACAGTAGAGGTCTTATGATGAAATGCATCAAAGGCCATTCAAAAGTAAAATCTTGTAATCTCCTCATACAAAAAGGCATATTAGAAGGGAAAAAAACATGTATAGATAATAGGACAGACAGACATAGAATATCTCCAGTCAAAAACATGGAATTAAATAGCATTGGCCCAAATGTGTTATGCTGCTATACTAATAAAATACCCCTTTAAAATTTGCCAAAAAATAAGAGATACATTACATGATTGTTATGAACCTGATTTTAACTTATTACCAATAGCTCTTGCCTTTCCCATCAGATTTTATATCTTTGGCCGCATTTAACAAACAATAGTAGGAAAAAGAACAGGCACAATGAAATGTTAGTGGCATAATGTTAATGTTCAAGTTAGTGTTTGGAGTTAGTTTTTCCAAGTCTGATAGTGTCTAACTACCACACATACAAATAAAGGAGTGTAAAATATAAACGTTATATAACAATAATAAAAGTATCTTCTCTCTATGTTAGTTGTTACAAAGTTTGTTCAAGTCCAGTACTGTCTAACTACCACACATGAATAAATATGTACAATATGAACATTGCTCAAACAATAATAGAAGTATCCTCTCCCTCTCTCTCTTTTATTGTCTATGCAGGTCTCATACAAACCTACATGATATCAGAGTGATACCAGCCTAGAACCTATGACTGTGTGAACATTGAAAAGCCACAAATGTAGTCCCAACAAATAAAGAGGGAGCAGGCGAGTCTGAATTTATTTTTCAGATAGTTTTTTGAAAGTGTATAATTTTGAATTTCTAAGGTAAAATATTTAGAATACTTAAAGAAGAGTCGATGAATAATATAAAAAGATTAAAAAATAGCTTTGAAATCTATAAACAGAAGATCAGAAATGACTTGCAATGCCCAAATCAAGTCCATGCTGGCCAGAAAGAGATGCCAAACAACATGCCATTGAAAAGAGGAGGGCATGAATCCATGACAAGCAGTGATGGGAGAAATATTTGAAAATTATGGATGGAATGAAATAATACACCTTTTCCAGAAATGTAACATCCAACTAAATATCATGGCAACGAAGAAGATCCACAAAGCTTTGTTTCGATGGCACAAACTTACAGATAGCTCCAGATATGCACCCATGTGTGCTAACTTCAACCACAAGTGGTGCCCACGAAGAAAAAAGACCTATATTTTGCACCCATGTGTGCTAACTATACAAGTTTGTGCCTTTTCCTTGTTCATTGTATCTATGCCAGAGACTCATACTTGTGTCCACTTGAATATATACAAAATCATTTTTCCTTTATAGGTCTTTGCATTTTTCAATGGTGTTTGGCCTAAAAGAGCATAATTGTTACTACACCTTACACCCAAGTTGGAAAATCTGATGGCCTAAAATAGCATAATTATATAATGATGTATAAATGAAATTGAAAAGTGTTGAATATGGGTATTGATTGAACACCTTTATGAAGGTGCGTAAATGTAGGGGCTAGTAGTAAAAGAAAGAGGGGCTTCACAGTAATGGTGAACAGGGAAAAAATACAACAAGCAGAGGGGCTTCACAGTAATAAAATATGAAGTCCTGGATTCGCTTGGGATCCATTTCTGATTTTAAATGTGAAAGGGTCTGCTTGGGATCCGTTTCTAGCTTCAAATGCCAATGGCTCTTCATGGGATCCATTTCTGATTTCGAATGTGGAAAGGTCCACTGGGGAACCATTTCTGTCCTGAGGTAAATGTTAAGCTGGAACCAGGAAGATCCTTTTAAGAAAAATCACACAACAAAAGCATAAATAAACAATAAAATAAGGCAAAGAATCAGACCCAAATACTCTAACATTTTCCTATAAAATAGCACAGCCCCCTATAAAACACACAAATATGAGAAGTCTGTATTTTGAGTTTGTAGGAGAATATTGGAGCAATATGTATTTGGACATCTGATTTTTTATGTTTCTGGTTCATGGTTTTAACTTTTGACACATTCCACATTTACCTTAGTTTGTGAAGAACGATCCACCCAAGCACTTTCTTGTCCTTTGGTGAAAAACTTGCAATGCAATCAGACTGCATCAATTAGTATAAAATGTTTCAAATACAACCAAAACATATCTTAGAGCTGAGACTTGAAAACCTAGTTGCTTATCTTGGGATTTTATCTTCCTATTTAACTCTTAGTTGACAGAGACCAAAAATACCATGGCACTGCAGTACATAAATTTTACCATTAAGCATGCCTTCAAAGACAAAATATGAAACAAAATTGTATGCATTGAGTCCCCTAAGACCTTTGTCTAACTTTAAGCTTAAGTTATTGTTGAAAAAAACATCTTAATTTTTGTGTAGTCAATAATGATACTCAAAATCGTATCTAGATTCTAAATTTCTCCATCTATAAAGACACAGAAACCCATATGATACACTCTTATCAGATTTATATTACTGAGCAATGTATGTTAGGAAATATTTTTTTCAATCTATCAATGCCATGTACTTGTTACACAAATAAAACATGCGACTCAACTGCTAGCTTCATTTTTTGAGTACACGAGATCCTCTACTCAAGAAAGGTCGTGTTGAATATAGAGATATCAGTCTTCTTCGTTGAGTACTGAATTTAAAACTAGACTTAGGCTCATTGGATCCATCTTTTCTATTCACTCCATAACTGGCTGCTAGACTCCATGATATCTACATCCTGCAGGGGACTAAGACAATTAGTTCTAAGGAAGAAAACCATCAGAGCAGGTTGATTAAAATGTAAACAACAGGACAATATGAGGAAGATAATATAGGAGTTAGCTAATTTTGGAGGACATCCCATGTGAAGTTGAAGAGAAGTGAAGTTAAACTTCTAGGACAACTTGATTAATAATATAGAATCATTACTAGATCAATTAGTTAATTAAAATTTGCAATTGATGTGGTCTATTACCACAAACTGCATAATGCAGTATGACAAAATTCTTAGCTTTCTCGTAGGTGGGTATTTTTTGCAGGTTTGTGAGCTGTTTTATCTTCCATTGAAGGGGTTTTGCATACTTTCTGCATATTCTCGACTTTTTTCCTTTCCTGTTCAATGGCATCTTCAAATATGTCCAAAAAACAACCCTAAAACCCCCATGAAAATGTGGTGTAGGAGCAGATTGGAGCAATCTATATTTGGACATCTGATTTTTTATGTTTCTGGTTCATGGTTTTAACTTTTGACACATTACACATTTACCTTAGTTTGTGAAGAACGATCCACCCAAGCACTTTCCCGTCCTTTGGTGAAATTCTTGCAATGCAATTAGACTACATCAATTAGTAGAAAATGTTTCAAAGACAACCCAAACATATCTAAAAGCTGAGACTTGAAAACCTAGTTGCTTATCTTGGGATTTTATCTTCCTATTTAACTCTTAGTTGACAGAGACCAAAAATACCATGGCACTACAGTACATAAATTTTACCATTAAGCATGCCTTCAAGGACAAAATATCAAACAAAATTGTATGCATTGAGTCCCCTAAGATCTTTGTCTGACTTTAAGATTAATTTATTGTTGAAAAAAACATCTTAATTTTTTTGTAGTCAATAACGATACTCAAAATCGTATTTAGATTCTAAATTTCTTCATCTATAAAGACACAGAAACCCATATGATACACTCTTATCAGCTTTATATTATTGAGCAATGTATGTTAGGAAACATTTTTTGCCGATCTATCAATGCCATGTACCTGTTATAGAAATAAAACATGCCACTCAACTGCTAGCCTCATTTTTTGAGTACATGAGATCCTCTACTCAAGAAAGGTCATGATGAATATGGAGATATCAGTCTTGTTCGTTGAGTACTAAATTTAAAACTAGAATTAGGCTCATTGGATCCATCCTTTCTATTCACTCCATAGCTGGCTGCTGGACTCCATGATAACTACATCCTGCAGGGGACTAAGACAAGTATTTATAAGGAAGAAAACCATCGGAGCAGGTTGATTAAAATGTAAACAACAAGATAATCTGAGGAAAATAATATAGGAGTTAGCTAATTTTGGAGCACATCCCATGTGAAGTTGAAGAGAAGTGAAGTTAAACTTCTAGGACAACTTGATTAATAATATAGAATCATTACTAGATCAATTAGTTAATTAAAAATTTGCAATTGATGTGGTCTATTACCACAAACTGCATAATGCAGTATGACAAAATTCTTAGCTTTATTATAGGTGGGTATTTTTTGCAGGTTTGTGAGCTGTTTTATCTTCCATTGAAGGGGTTTTGCATACTTTCTGCATATTCTTGACTTTTTTCCTTTCCTGTTCAATCGCATCTTCAAATATGTCCAAAAAACCACCCTAAAAACCCCATGAAAATGTGGTGCTGGTGGAAACTACTCGTGTTGAAGATTATGTAACTTTGAAATATATTATTGTTGTATTATTGTTGTACATATGATTTTCTTGACTATGTATCCCCATATCTAGATCCCAACTTTTCAAACCATCCTGAAATCCATATCTGAATATGTATCTGTTCCCATGCAAGAAAGCTTTATATTCATGCATTTTTAATCTGTCCATCATGGTGTTTTATTGATCATTGGCTGATAATTCGTTCATAGGAGGGAGAAACCTTTAAAATGTTGCATTTTTCAAGTTCTTCTTCAATCTGTCCATCACGATGTTTGATTGACCATTGGATGAGACATCTTCCTCCGTATGACGGTTTCATCGATGTATTGGAGAAGGATATATATTCTTCCAAAGTGTGTCTCCAAATCTAACCATTGGGAATTAATGCAATGCTGACAACAAAATGTGTAAAGACCATATCCCCAGGTTCCTGCACTCAACATCACTGAAAATCCTCACAAAAACACCATCAATCCTTGAAATTATAGAAAAGGTTGGCATGCCTTAGAACAACTTCTAATGTGGCAATATTGGAAATGAACTTGCCAGAAGTGGCAGTTTCTGAACAAAATAAGATTCTTAATGACATGGATAGGTGTCTTAGCCTCCAACGATTGTATTGATAAGTGTACACAAGTGGAAAAACAAAAATCCAAGAGAGTACAAAAGAAGGCACAGGAGAATCTCTGAACTGTACACTCTTCATTAGTAATCAATTTATAGAATACAGATGGGTACAATGCACTACCACATGTACAAGGAGAGAGATATAGTGGCATCGATGTGTTGTCAAAATAAATAAGAAAGTTACAATTGGAAAATTGGACAATTACACATAATTTCTTGTTATGAATTGATAAGCCAAAAAGTAATTTCCAGCTTCAGTAGGTGGTGGCAAAAGATATATTCTTTCTGCACCTCTTTAACATTATTAAACACAAATCTTATGTTAGGTACATATTCCACCTCCATATGACTAGAAAGCTTATCTAACTCTGCATAAATCTTCTGTGATTGTGGGTGTGATTTTCTCTCCTACCAAGAAAGCATGCACCTGTTTATTGATCTCAATCCAACTGCACCCTGGCATTTTTTTTATTCTCCCATCTTTCATCATTTTCCTCAACTTTTGAACATGGTCCTTCTTTCCAACCATTGCATAAATGTTTGACAACATCACATAAGGTGCATCATTGTTAGGATCCAACTTGAAAAGGCATTCTGCCATATTTTCTGCTAAATCTATATTAATATGGACCCTACAAGCAGCAAGTAAAGAACCTCATATGGTAGCATTAGGTTCAACTGGAATTTTCTTGATAAAATCTTGAGCATCATCTAGGAGCCCAACATGGCCAAGCAGATCAACCATGCAACTATAGTGCTCCATTGTAGGTGTGATGCGATAATATTGACTCATAGACTCGAAGTACTGCCAACCATCATTCACTAAGCCTGCATGACAACATGTTGACAGAACACCAAGGAAGGTAATATGGTCTGGATTACAACCACAATGTTTCATTTCTTCAAAAATTTGGAGGCTTTGTTTGCCAAGACCATGCATGGCATACCCAAATTATAATGCACCATTCCCAAATTCTAACACACCATTCCCAGTGTAGTTATTACGATTTTAAAGCAGACACACATCCATAAAAGCAGGGACTGAGATAGTCGTATCAATAAGAAATTGTCATGGATTTTAAACTAGCATGCCCAAATGGTAACATGCCATTACCAATACCCTAAAATTGACGTGGATTCTAAAATGGCATGCCCAAACGGTAACATGCCATTCCCAATACCCTGAAATTGACATGGATTCTAAAATGGCATGACCAAACAGTAACATGCCATTCCCAATACACTGAAATTGACATGGATTCTAAATTGGCATGCCCAAATGGTAACATGCCATTGCCAGTACCATGAAACTAACACGGATTCTAAACTGGCATGCCCAAATGTTAACACGACATTCCCAATACCCTAAACACTTCTAAGCACACCTAAAAGAGAAACAATTAACTCAAGTTTCAAAAATATAAAAGGAAAAACATCCTACTATCCTACTATCATCCACTTGGACCAAATTGACATCAAAGGAGGGGAGGGAAGACAAGCACTCCACAACCATAGGGTCTTGAAAACAACACCCCATGCCAACCACTAAACCATAAGCCAACATCAGAGACCCAAATGGTAACAAAGCAGATGATGACAACTAAAGGTTTAAAGTTAAACCACCATACCCAAATTCTAACACATCATTCCCAGTGCATTTTCAAATTGATTCAAGTGAAACCCAAATAAATAAATAAACAAGTACATAACCCCTACAGCTACAACAAATTGCCATGAACTCTAAACTAGCATGGCCAAACGGTAACATGCCATGAATTCCAGTGCATTTTCAAATTGATTCAATTGAAACCCAAATAAATAAATAAAAAGTACACAGTCCCTACAGCTACAACAAATTGCCATGAATTCTAAACTGGCATGGCCAAATGGTAACATGCCATGAATTCCAGTGCATTTTCGAATTGATTCAACTAAAACCCAAATAAATAAGTAAAAAGTACAGAGCCCCTATAGCTACAACAAATTGACATGAATTCTAAACTGGCATGGCCAAATGGTAACATGCCATGAATTCCAGTGCATTTTCGAATTGATTCAACTGAAACCCAAATAAATAAATAAAAAGTACAGAGCCCCTACAGCTACAACAAATTGCCACGAATTCTAAACTGGCATGCTCAAATGGTAACATGCCATGAATTCTAAATCGGCATGCCAAAATGGTAATATGCCATACCCAATGCCCTAATCTTGATTCCGAGCTTGCCCAAATAAAAAACCAAAAAAATAGTAACCAAACCAATTTTAAGCACAACCACATAAAAGATTCAATGGTAACAAATCAGATTACTAACATCCACAGCACAGCAGATCAAAGATTAACTAGCATACCGAGATGCTAACAGAACATTCCCAATGGATTTGAATTGATTTCAATAGATATCCAATCACAAACAACAAACATAAAGAGCCCTACATCTATCTAATACAAAATGCCATAAATTTCGCACCATTCCCGAATGGCAGCATGTCAATTCCCAGTGCCTTGAAATGAATTTCAAGAAAAACAAAATGAATAAATCTACATACATATAGACACATAGATGAATTAACAGAAACCAAAACATACCTTGTATCGATTTACCAAGTTCTTCCACTTGTATTTGCACTTCTCGGAGCTCCTCTTGAAACCCTTCTCCTTCATCCTCAAAGAAATGAGCTCCCACAGAGTCTTGTTCCTCTTTGTCTGAGTGAAATAATTCTCAAGCTTAGCCCTAACTTCAATGAATTCCTTGGTCTCATTGAATCCCCATTGTGGAATCCTATCATCCTTCTTGAGGTTGTTATTAAGACCACCGTCGCCATTGTTTGTAAGAAGGCTACTGTTATTGGATCCTCCAAGGTGGTCTCCCAAGGAAATTGCAACAGTGGGAGTTAACTGTAGAGACAGGGTGGCCATCACCCCCAATCCCATGCCTTCGACTTATCCACCACTGCCCATCATCATTTTAACTTGCTTTAAATATTGATCTTGGAACAAAGGATATAAGTGCCGATGAAATTCCAAACAATGAAATTGGTTTTGGCAGAAGACAACATAGGGGAAATCCCACCCTGAGAGGTTTCTGATAGAGACAGGTCCGTGTGGTAGGGTTTGCTTCATATTCAGTTGCAATATGGGTTATGAAGTAATATGTAACTTTTAAGCTTAGCTTTTCCATGTGAATGTGTAATGGAAAATATAAAATCAAATGCCAAAAATTTAAAATACAATTACACATGTTTACATAGCTAAACATAGCTCTAACCTCCACACTAAGATATCGTTAGTCTACTCAATGGATATGGGAAAAATGAATCTAGGTTTTGAAGACCGAGAATGGTTCTTAGTCTCTAAATAACATAACAAAAATACACAAATTCCTTTATGCACTACATAAGTCTTCTCATAATCAAGGGCTATGTAAAATGGCATGGAGTCACACCTCTACAGGGGTTTTTGACACTTGAGTTGGATATGGATGCCATTATAATGTCTAAGCAACATGGATGGGTCATTGATACTTGACAATCATCGATGAATGAAAAAAAGTGCATTAGGATGTTTTTGAAATTTTGAGGATCCCTCCCTTTATAACTGGTTTTTGGACTTCGGAGTTGATATACGTGCAATGAGTAGGTTCTATGCAATGGAAATGGTTGTTGAGGGATAAACGTGGTAAGTAGGGAAACACTAGATTTCCTCTCTAATTGAACCTTTTTTTATATTAGTAATTATGAACGAAACCTATAAATCGTGACACAATCCCTCTTTAGGGTGTCTTTGGCATTTGATTTGAATTCATCTTCCATTATGATATTTTGGGCACTTTGGATGGGTATTGAGTCCTTGAACATACTAGGGGAAGAAAAAAAGAGCCTCGATCCCTAACCCTTACTTCCTAGGATTCCATGAAAAAATCCTCAAACCAGCACATATGAACTGTGCATGGTATTACTAACCTCAAAAATTAGTACATGGGAACCACTACTAGGTTAGTTGTGAACCAAGAATATGTATGAAGGTCTAATGAGGATCGTGGGAGTGTAAAAGGGAATTAAATAAATCTTACTTCTCTCAATCACCATGAAATACACTTATACCTATAAACAATATCTTTTTTGGGGGGATCTATAAAACATAAGTGTTTCTTAAAGAGACATTATGATTTATTTTCTATAGTTGATGGTTATTTGGGTGTAAATAGTGCTCAAAGAAGGATATCAAGGGCCTTAGGCATTTAAAAACATTTCTCAAGCTCAAGCATCATGAAATTTGCACTAAAATGCCACATAGGACCTCTAGATGTTGTCTTTACCCTCTAACTAGGATATGAGCTTCATTAATTTGTTTGAGATAGCAAAGATGGATCTAGGGTATTAAACGATGGACAAAAGGAAAAGCAAGGACCTTACATAAGAAATGAACCTTATAACCCTAATAAATACTAAAGAAAGACAACAACTATGAAACACACACTCCTAGTGGGTTCTTTCACTTCCGAGTATGATCCAAAATGGATCAATACATATTTTTTCATTTATTTTAGTTATTTTTGGATCGAAAGATTGGGTGAATTGATTTGATGGGCCCACTTTAGGGACAACTCTCACTTTGTATATTTAGGGTTTGGAACCTTACGAGGCCTATTTGAGGGCTTACATGGTGTTTTTTGGGTTCAAAAGATCATCACTTACACAACTCCCTTAACACAATTCCACACTTAGATTCCTTTCCGACGGTGCAAGATTCATCTTAATCGAAGTCCATATGAAGGAGTTATTCCTTTTGCAAGCTAACCTATCTAGTTGACCACCATGATACCATGTGGATTCCTTGTGATCTCTCATTTCTCATGCATGAAAAGTTGGTTACGTGTGGAAATTCAAGGACATTTTAGAAGGTACAAAACCCTAACCCTAATCAAGAATCAATGAATGAAAAAAACCTAAAAAAAACCCTATATGACTATGAGGTTACATTAAATATCGAGGCATTAGGAGAAGAGGCGGCTTCATTCTTATGATATTATTGTATTGTTCCATAGTTGAGTAATAATAAGGGGGTATATATTAGAGTAAAACAAAGGGAGTAGGAGATCATGTAGTAGCAATTTATGGCTTGGATTTTCCTCATAATGGGTTATCCCAGGGTAAATCTTATGTTGATCTTGTGTTTATATTTTCTCTAGTTATTTTTCTTTCAGTCCCAATTTATTTAGCATTCAATAGAAATATGCTAATACAAATAATTAAGTTGTAAAATCCATTGTGACAAACTGTTCCAATGGAATATACATGGAAATTTATGAAACATATTGTTATGAGGGAAGTTTTCTTTGGGTTTTTGTGGGAAATTGCAAGATTTAGTGGTGGAAAAATTACTCAAACCCTAAACACGGTGGACACGTATAGCGAAAAACTTGTAGGTGATTATGAGCAAGGATTTGAAAAACTAGAAATACAAGTCACTAATATCTCATGCAACATGTCTATCCTCACTGTATCTCTAGAGAGAAATTTTGTACCTTCTTGTGATTTTGGAGGTTCTCGCTTAGATATTGGATTAGAGTGGAAATCATAATATAGAGGAAATCTAGAAAAGGAACCCAAGAAAGAGCTCAAAAAGGAGAATCTAAGTTTTAGTACAAACATTTTTTTTTGTAAGTGGCATAAAATTATATTAAAGTACAAAAAATATTACATGCATAGTGTTTGAGACATGTGTATCTTTAATATCAGGGCGCATACATAAAATTGTTGCATTAGTCCGTACATTTCCCTTTGTGAGGGAAACCAAGTCTTCCCTGTCAAAACTATCATACTTATTTGGCATACTAACAAAGCGAATAGAAAAAAGAAAAAAAAAACACATAAGATTTTAGAAAGTCTTGGGACCTTACAGCTTTCGCCACGGTTCTTTGACAATGGGACATGGCTTGATGTAGCTGTCATTTTCACCGGAGAGAGTAGTTTCAATATCCTTATGCGTCTCCGTTGCAGGAGGAGGTGTCTACATCTGTTATGGTGAGCTGTCAATCTACATGTGCCCTTCTTCAGTCTGCCCCCTTGTCGCCACGTCGAGTGGGGCCTCTGACATACATCATGTGTACTTGGTGTCCTCGATCTAGTTAATTTCTTTGGCAAGGTCCTGCTGGTTCAGAATCAATGAATCCAAGGATGTTTGTTGTGTTGAGGAGCTATCAGAATCACTGGAAGTTGGGGGTGAGGGAGCACAGTTGCTTTCCTACAGAAACTGGGAAAGAAAAATATTCATCTGCTAGTAGTGGAAAATCCTATGATGCAAGGGTTGTGTTGTGTGGTGATGAGCTATGAACTCAACTTCCCAGTCATACACCACTATATGCACACTTATGTGGATATCATGTCTATACCCAATAGAAATCGAACGTCAGAATGTTGTTTGGCCTTGTGCTCCCCTCGAGCTGCTACCCATGTGAGGCATTGCATGGAGTCTAAGCGACATTATTAGTGAGTGAATTACTTTCTTGTTGTTTCTTTCTCTCTATTTGGCTTGAGAAATGGAATTCCTAAATTCAATGGAGTTGTCGTAGAGGATGCATATTATAATCTACTGCTCGAGCCAAGTCTGTATAAGGCCATCGAGCAGGGTGACCAGGTAGCTGATCTGAGCGCTGCTGACCTTTAAATTCTTGTTATTTGTTGAGAGAGGCATCAAAGACAAATCCTGTACCAGGTGACTGGTGGTACAGGGTAGAGTGCCTTCCAATATGGATCCACTAATACATTTGGTCAGATTTTTCCACGAAATATTTCCATGTTTTGAACATTCATGGATTAATACTTCATTTTTTTTATAATGGCGGAAAAATCGTGGCAATATTGACGTTTTTAATTTTAGAGGAACTTTCCTCTCTATATCGATGATATATGGCTATCTTTGCACACCCGCTAAACCAATGCTAGCTTTCAATATGTGGGTCAACTCATTCATTTTCGACACATTTGCTGTAGTTGCGACAAGGTTCTTGGTGATTGATTGAGCGCAAATTGAGCCCAGATTTCTTTATCAACCATATCCAAAACTATAGATATCAGTGATACTCTGCTTCCT
The DNA here is from genome assembly GCA_001517045.1 of Pseudotsuga menziesii. Classification (NCBI taxonomy): domain Eukaryota; kingdom Viridiplantae; phylum Streptophyta; class Pinopsida; order Pinales; family Pinaceae; genus Pseudotsuga; species Pseudotsuga menziesii. The sequence continues at coordinate 39,778 of LPNX010727375.1, forward strand.
CAATGGGTGACTCAACCAGAAAAAGAAGATCAACCAACCTTTAGAGGACAATATGGAACCTGTGGGAAACAAAATGCCTTCGCTTTCCCTTGAAGAAGATGTTGTTGTCACAAATTTGGTTGGAATGCATGTAAATGAAAATGCAGATCAATGGGAGGAATTTGTGAACAATGATATGGACCATTCACCAACGAGTGATGAAGACCTAATTCATGCCAAATATTCTTTTGATGGTAGATTTGTTTTTTCTTTATTTGATAAAATGGTACATTTCAAAGAACAATCTACCTTGTGGGAGGATTCCTTCAAAGCTAGCGATGAATTGTACAGAACTAAGGATGTCCAGATTCTTGATTTGGTACATCGTGTTACAGGTTTAGAGAAAAGAATTGTGAAAACTGGAAAAATAATTGGCCAGAAGGATCAACTTATTAAGGATCAATGTTCTAAATTTACTGTAGTTCTAGTAGAATCGATTTCTGACCTTGATAGATTGAAAGACATGTATCAAGCTCAAAAGAAAAAAAATGAGGAAACTATAGGTAGACTTGAAAATGAGCTAAAAAATAGGCCTGAAGTTTTGAACATGTCCACCATTGAAGACTGTATTTGGTAAGGAAGAATAACTTCAACAATAATTAAAGAAGAAAGAAACATTTATTGCAGGTTTGAAGGTTGAGTTTCAAAGGGCATTGAGAGAGATGATCATTAAACAACAAAATGAGACTGCAGAATATGAAGCAAGATTGGAAAAATTGAATAAAACAATTAAAAACAAAAATGAGTTGCTAAAAAAAAGAGAATTGAAAGGATTTGAGCAACTCTCGAGGCTAAAAGTGTTGGAAGAGGAAAAAAATAAACAGTCAACGGTAAACAAGTCTGCACACCAGAAGAATCAATAGTCAAGGGTAAACACGTCTGCACACCAAAAAAATCAACAGTCAAGGGTAAGTATTATATTTACATTTATTACAAGTATAGTATGGATGGACTATGAATGTATGGATTTTAACATAATTCCCTAAAATGAAGCATGTTTTGTTGGGAGAAATAAAATTGGAACAATTTCAATATTATGTTTCCCTTGTGGTTTGAATTTTGTACTTTGGTGGGGTGTTTTAGAATAATCCCACTTGTTATGCATGCTTTAAATGGTAAACATATCCCAATATGCTTTAAATGATGATGATGATGAACTAGATGACAATGAAAGTGATGATGTTTTTAATGAAGACAATGATGGAAATGATGATGATGATCATCATCATCATCCTTGTCATTGTCATCATCATCGGAATAATCATCATCCATGTCATCAACATCACCATTGTCCTTGACATCATCATCATGATTATTGACATTTTCATCAGTTATTCACCATTACCTTTGGCATAAGAAATAACATCTACCCAAAATATGTGATTAGTGGAAAATGGTCATGGAGGACACACACGATTTATGCATGACAATTAACAACTTATTTTTTAAGATGATCAACATCATCATTCTGATTGTACTCATCATAATTGTCATCATCACCATTTATTTCATTGCCATCATAATCATTGGCAATGTCGTCATTGTCATTATCCTCATCATCAGCAGCAGCATCATCATAATCGTCATCATCATTATCATTTTCATTGTTCTCCTCATTATCAACAACATTATCATCATCATCATAACCATCCTCAATATCATAATCATTATCCTCATTTTCATCTTCAACATCTGGGTGTAAAACTGGATGCAAAAGTGGATAAAAACATGGATGCAAAAAAGGATGCAAACATGGATGCAACAATAGGCGCAAAAGTGGGCACATAATGGGGTGCACCAAAAATGGATGCAAAAGGTGATGCAAAAGTGGATGCAAAAAATGATGCAATCATGGAAGAAAAACATGATGAAAAAAGTGGCGCAAAAGTGGATACAACCATTGATGTAAAATTGGATACAAAATTGGATGTGAAAGTGGATGCAACAAAAGTAGATGCAAAAATAGATGCAAAAGTAGTCGTAACACCCAACGCAAAACCCGATGCAAAAGTGGATGCAAAAATGGATGCAAAAAGGGATGCAATAACTGATGTAAAATTGGATGCAAAAAAATATGCAAATGTGGATGCAAAAGTTGAAGCAAAAGTGGGTGTAAAAGTAAGTGCAAAAATGGGTGGGAATTGGGACGTGAAAAGAGTTGATGCAAACGTGGATGAAATAGTAGATGCAAAAAAAGACATAAACATAGATGCAAAATGGGATGCAAAAATGGATGAAAACGTGGGTGCAAAAGTGGATGAAAAAATGGATGCAAAAGTGGATGCAAAAATAGCTAAAACAAAACGAGATACAAAAATAGACTCAAAATAGGATGTAAACTTTGATGCAAAACTTGGCGCATGAAGGGATGCAAAAAAAGAAGCAGAAGTGGATGTAAAAAAGGATGCAAAAGTGGATGAAAACAAGGGCGTAAAAGTTGAGGCAAACATGGGCATTAAAGGGGGCGCAACAAGAGTAGATGTACAAACTAGGCGCAAAATTAGGTGCAAAACTAGGCTCAAAACCTGTTGCAAAACCTGATGCAAAACTTGGCGCATAACTAGGTGCAAAACCCAGTGCAAATTATGCCATAATTTACGCCAGATTTAGAAAAAGGACGCAAAAAATTCCTAAAATAGCACCAACCCATGAAATTGCGCCATTTTGTCCAAAAAATGAAGAAAAATACAATGAAAGATTGTCTAGACGCAAAAAAGGATGCAAAAAGAGATGCTAAATCCAGTTTTTGTTGTAGTGAGAGTCTAATAACCCTAGTGCCCCAAAACTGCGGGGAATTTAACCCTTAGACAATCATAGGGTTATCCACAATGACTTGACATGAATTTTTTACATTATTGATCCTCCCGATCGGAACATCGGGGCATGACAACATGATTCAATTACATTATAGATACATCCCGTAATAAACCTCAAGTTACAATATGTAAGATACATAGATGAATACATTCTGAAGTTACAAATACATAGACAAGGGTATGAAATTATAACAAGATTCAGATAGAAAATAATCATAACAAGAGAGTGCAATACCTTCTCTTTGGAATTCTGACCGGGTTCTCCTTGGATCATCTAGATTTCCAATGTTATCTCCTGCGGAGGAGAGTGTCTGTCGGGCCCAAGTTGGGAGATGATTTTGTACTCCAAGTTCTGATTCAGCATATGATGTTTTCTACACACTAATATAAGAAATCAGAGGATCTAAATCAAGGTCATCAGCCCCAATTACATCATCCAAATATTCAGTAGAATAGAAAGGAAATTCAACAGTTTTCTCCTTCACTAGTTCTACCACCTGAAGAGGCTCATCGAACTTGACACTCCTCTCAATGATGATCTGTTTCGTTTTGATATCAAGTATCTTGAAACCTTTTGATTCATCAGGATATCCAATAAATAGACATTCTATGCTTTGTGGCTGCAAATCCCTCCTTTTATCAAGTGGAATTCAGTCCCATGCAGTGGACCCAAACACCCATAGATTCGACACATCTGGCTTGTTTTTGAAGTATGCTTCAAAAGGGGTCTTCAATTTCATGGATGATTGTGGAAATATATTCTAAAAATATGTTGTAGCATGCATGGATTCATCGCACAAATTTTCAACCAACTTCTTTGATTCCAACATACAGGTGGTCATCTCCTTGAGAGACCGATTCTTCCTCTCCTCTACACCGTTCTGTTGGGGAGTGTAGGGAACTGAATGCTAGACCCAAATACCAATTTGGGAACATATATGAAGTAAATCACTACTGAAATAATCCCCACCATTATCAGACCTCAATATCTTGATCTTTTGGCCAGATGCATTCTCAATCAAGGCCTTCAATTCAATGAATTTTTCCAAGACTTCCAACTTCTTTTTGATAAAAAAGACCCATGTGTATCTGGAAAAGTCATCAATGAAAGTTAGAACATACCTTGATCCATTCATGGATGTGATAGGCATGGGACCGGTGATATAAGAATGTATCAGTCCCAATATGCATGATGCTCATCTTTCCTTCCCCCGATCGAACTTATGCTCAGGGTGCTTTCCAACAACACAACCCTTGCAAATTATAGTGGTAGCTTTGATGAGTGGGAGGCCTTTAACCATAGAATTATTCTGTAATTGCTGCAAGTATTTTAAGTTCAAATGGTCGAACCTCTCATGCCACAATCTACCAACTTCATTACCATGAGTCAGCAATGCGGTGGGCTTTGCATCCACCGCAAAATGGGAGAACTCATAGGCTTTTGCATGATGGTTTGCAAGGCCTTTTGCTACAAGTTTTCTGGATGCAAGTTTTGTGATCTCTACATCATCTAGGCTAAAGGAGACTCTCTTGGGAACTCCCATATGTGTCATTTGATAAACACTTAGTAGGTTTGATACAAGAGATGGTACATATAGAACATTGAAAAAATAACCATGCTCAAGATCTACAATACCTTGTCCTTTGGATATGATTGTGGAGTCATCATCCATGTGGATGGGAATGGATTGGCTGGTCTCCAAATATGAGAAGGATTCTCTTTCAGCCATCATGTGGTTTGAATCTCTTGAATCTATCAAGAGTACTTTGGACTTCAAAGTGCTTTCCATGAGGGCATGACCTCTTTCATGTCCTGGTTATTGATCTTGCTGATCTCTCCTCTGAAATCTTTCCAGAAGATTGATGTGATTTCTCTCAAGGAGAGAGGTAGCTTCATCAAGTTTCTTTTTCATGCAGGCATGTTCAGGGTGGAATCCCTTCCCACAGTATGAACACTTGACTTTTTCCTTTCCATGATTCCCTTTTCCTTTGTTCTTCTTTGATCTAGAAGACTCTTAATGCTGTTGGTTTTCAACTTTAGGCTTAGGAGCTTTGAATTTGGTTTTTGGCTTCTTCTGTTGCTTTCCTTTACCCTTCAGATCTTTGGGCCCTGAGACATGGATGGATTGATCATGGGAGAATATGATGATCCCCATATGGACAATCTTATCATGTTCACTTGTTAGGGACTCAATGAAGGCATTGAGTGAAGGATTATTCCATCCAAGGTTTATGAGCTTCCCCACACAGAATGTAGAGACAAACACCAAATAATCAGCTCCAAGTTTGGAGAGTATCGCGAGGATGAGCTGATCATCCTCCTTCTCCATCTTACATTGCTTCAACAGTAATACAATGTGCTTGAACTTTGTGAAAAAATCATTTAAGGTCTCGAAATTGGAAGGAAGGAGAGACATCAACTCATTCTCAAGCTGATATACTCTCAAATAATCCTATTTTCGATACAGGGTTTCCAATTTGTCCCATATTTCCTTTGGAGTCTTCAATCCCGAGAGATGGAAAAGAAGATCCCGGGAAATAGAAAGGCACAACAATCCGAATTATTCATCTTTCTTGTTCAATAATATAGCTTTGTCTATCACAGAAGCAGGCTCTTCTTCAGTGTCCATAGTGACCCTATAGAGTCCTCTGGCACGTAGCTAGATCTCCATGTCTCCTTTCCATGAGTGGAAATTGAATGGAGTCAAAAGTTCTACGAAAAAATCCATTTGAAATTGCTAGAGGGAATGCTTTCACCTATTAAAAACCTGCAAATCACAACAAAAGGGGCACTGTAAGGTCATACAACCTGTACATTTTTGGATTTCATCACACCCAGCATAGTTGATCAAGCAATATTGATCAACAATTCCTTTACTTGGGGTATTAAGTGGTAAGCCTTGGATTCTGGGGAAGTGGTGGAATTTCAAGATTTTGCTCAATTTTTCATGCAAGATCTGTCAAAAATCTTGTTTTTGAGAGATCTAAGCTTCGTCCCGCTGTGAGCTCTGATACCATATTAATTTCTCATAGTGGTCTAGGAACTGAAAACACAGTCTCACAAAGAATATAGACAAATATGCATAAAAATGGCAAAATGGTGCTGCCATGGAAGTAGCAACTCTATATGATCAAATGAAAGAATGATGATACAATAAAATGATGATGCATGGTGCATAAATGCCAAGACAATTCGAATTCCCAAGGATGTCATTCAAATTGAATGAGTGTGTCTAGCTTAACTAAATGTAATCCATAGTGAACACACCTATTAACCACTCATCAAAACCCTAATTGACTCAACTGAGTCATAACTAAAGTCGGAGTGCAATAAATGACTGAGTCTAACTGAAATTAGCTCAAACACATTTCACTGCATGCCAACCCACAAGTGGTAGAGCATCAATCACCCCAATGAACCCCAATGAGGTTAACTGAAGTCTAACTGGCCATCAGAGGTGGTTAGAGGCACCCATGTTGACTCCAGTTCATTAAATATTAATTAAATAATCAATTTAATGAAAGGAGGCACCTTCACCGCTCTTTTTAACTAATTGTAACCATTAGTTAGCAATTTGGGGCATTTATGACACTCAGATCACCCCCAGAGTGCTCCAGTTAGCCTCCTCGAATGAAGGAGAAGGATTAGTTGGCCTTCTTGACTAAAGGTAGGCATGGGTGTGCTCATGTTGATGTCATACAGTGCTCCTCGGATGTCAATTAAGTCAATAAAACTTAGGATAGTTGTTTAACTAGGAAAAATTGACCAAAATAAGTGTGTATGGTGGTAAATTTCTCCAACATAAATTCATATGTATTTGATAGACAATAGACAGGATTCAAGAGTATGTTTTTCATGGAATGCTATGCAGTATAATAAAACAAATGCAATGAATTATTTTTATGGATTATCAAAACTAATGAAAACAACTATAAATGTGAAAATGGGACATAGTGAAAACAATAGAAACCATATCGCATCAACAAGAGATTAACACTATTTTCGACGAACAAAGCTCAGGGGATGTGTGAAGAACCCACTAGAAAGAGAAATATATCTCCAGGTTGAGAATGTCAAAAAGAGGTACACCACTATCGACCCTCACTAAACCAAGAACCCAAGACAGTAAAGAGATGCGACAACACCCCATCCCTAATCACTCGAGAAGATAGGGCACAATATTGTTGAACAAGGAAAACACACAGAAACATGAAGATCTGACCCAAACTTAATACTATAAAATACTAATGGAACACACTGAGAACCATGAATTCAAGATTCAAATTTGGACATGCACTGTCAGCTATCCATTTTGTAGGTTCAACTTCCAAAATATCATTTGCAGTACTAAAAGTTGTATCTGAAAGAAGTTTAAGCCATTTCTTTCCAAGCATGCTCTAATGTACCTCTTTCTATAAGACGATTTGGATGCCTCCGCAACAAAATCTCATGCATAGCCTATTATTTATTCTCTCGTACCTCTTCACTCTCTCTTCCACATGCAGTGGTGGGAAGGATGGATAAAAAGCCCCATTCACGTGCCGTAACTCGTTTTCAAACTTTCAAAAACTTTGTGGCACTAAAACCCTTATCTTAGAAAGTTATGGCTTCTAAAATGCATATTTGTTTTTATCTTGATGGTTTCTTTTATGTGTCTATATATATATATGTGTGTGTGTGTGTGTGTGTGTGTGTGTGTGTGTGTGTGTGTATACATATCTATCTATCTATATATATACATATATATGTCTTTTTGTTGGTTTAGTTTATAAATATATAATAATATATATTTAAGTTACTATGGTCAACTAAAGAAGCATGCGAATGTAAGTGTAATTTCAAATTTAGTGGTGGGAAAGGAAAAGCCTTTTGGTTTTTTTGGTGGTGTTATCTTATGTAATTTAGGAGTTAGCGATATAATCTAGGTGTTAGTGAGTAGATAGAATTATACTTTTGTTAAATTCATATAAATTATTTTTAATGTATTTTTGATGTTATTGTGAACAACATAGTAGAGTTTAGTTTTGCAACAATCTTGATGTTTTTTTGTATTGGAGCAATGCATTAAATACCTTAAAATGTTTGGAGACTAAAACTAGGTTGTATTCAATATAGAAATATGTATCGCTTGTTGAAATTAGAACATCTTTGGGGGTAGTTAGAGAATAATGGCATCAAAATATGAATTGCAATCTATCTTTGTTTGTCATCTCAAGAGAGAACACAATCAAGAAGCGGACATATCATCCAAGAGGGAATCAAACCAACAGTCAACCTCCCTATTGGTTATTTCATATAGGGAAGGTGAAGAACTGTCTAGTGTTTATTCTTTACAAGATGGACCCTCTCTCACTATGTTCAATGATGGGAACTGCAACTATCCCGTCATGTAATTTTGGCCTTGTTATATCCTAACATGGAGGGATAATGCATCTGTGTTGGACCATATCGTACATCGAAGTCATCATCATCAATATTTTAATTTATGGCTTATGGGGTATATGTCAACTCCTAGGTTGAGACGCATTATCTAAATAGGGAAAGAAATATACAAGGAGAGTGGATCTAGGAACTATGATCCAAAAATAGCGAGTATGTAATGTTACACACTGGAAGTCTCTCTCCTAATATCTGAATCCAAATGAGGAAAACTTGAAATAGTAATATTTCTAAAATAACTATAAGAACTAGAAAGGGAGCTATAATGGGTAGTGTGTTGACGTCAAGAGTGGGGAGCCTATTGTTGATGTCGAGAGTTGTGATGGGGTTGGGAGGACGTAGAGGTGGTTGATGGTTAGAAGTAGTGTCTTCCTTTGTCGGTCTCTAGAATCCCCTAGAGGAGGGGAGCACTGGAAAGAAGGAAGTGATCTCCTGAGTGGAGGCCAATCTCGGTTGCAAGTGTTGTTGTAGGAGGGAATGAAGCAAATAGTAAACATTTTTTGTGGAAACTATGGCATGAACCTATCAATTCAAGAGCCTCACGCACACAATTCTTGATCTTTCTCCCAATAATTACATCAAAAACATCAATCTCCTAAAGTTCACAATATTACCATAGATTTTATTGACTAACTTCAACTGAGAATGATTGACAAAAGAAACATAACAAGGTTTCATCAGTGTGGTTTTTTGGGATGTTTATGTCATGGTTATCATGTTCAACCCCACTTTTCCCCATATGTGGTCCCTCTTTTTGTCTAGGATTTCTCTAAGCAACAAGAGTTGGACCGCTCCATACAAGTACAAGTACCAGAGTACGAGTCCCCAGCCTTTTTAGAATACATATGTATTTGTATATGCTACTATCAAACAAATTTGTGATACAACCTAGTCTAGGACTTGTGTTGCAAAATCTTAAGGGAAGAAAAGGTTGAGTAGGATTTGTGTTGGTGGGACTCAATCATTTGGAAATTAAAGTGCCTGATGAAGACCAGGATTTTTATGTGTCTAATGCTCAGTAATATAGTTCTTATTTTGGATTATATGTAGAGAAAAATCTACAAGGTGTCCAATATGTAAGGTAAGAAAAGAAATCACATGCCATTTATATATTGAGTGATTTTTGTTATTGTTGTATGGGTAGAATTAGAAAGAGGTATTTGCATCGAAGGATTATGAGTTGGGGTATTTATCAATGTCTGCTAAAATTTGTGTATGAGAACATAAAATTGAAAAAGTATATAGATTTACCTTTACCTTATCCTAGTAATTCTGTGAGGGAGTGGGGATATTAGTCCCATCTTAACTCCCTTGTTGACAAGGAAGGATGATTTTATAGTGACATTCTCTTAGACACTTTGTGACCGAGTAGGGATATCTCTTGGACATCCTGCGAACAAGTAGAGAGACCACTGCATTGTCTTATACAATCTATGATGTTGTGGAGATATATCATAGACACCCTATGAAGGGGTGGAGAGGCCATTGCATTCTCCCAAACACTCTGGGATGGAGTGAGGATATCTCTAGAACAACCTGTGAAGGGGTGGATAGGCCACAACATTCTGTCATACACTCTATGAAAGAGTGGGGATATCTCTTGGACACCTTGTGTAGGGGTGGAGAGGCCACTGCATTATCCCGAACACTTTGTGATGGAGTGGGAGATTGATCACACATCCTGTGAAGGGATGGGGAGACCAACACATGCTCCTAGACACTCTATGACTAATTGGGGAGATATCTTAGACATCATGTGATGTGATGGAGAAATTTAGTGCATTATCCTAGAAAATCTTAGACGGAGTGGGGAGATCTCTAAGAAACCCTATGATGGGGTGGAGAGACTGGTGCATATAACTAGTGCATACTAGTGCATATTACGTGTAGGCTCTCCAATGGAATGGATTAATCTGGTGTATGTGGACCCACCAATGTACTGGGTTGAGTTTTTTACTCCTTGATAGAATAATTCAAGTTGTTACATGTAGGTTCCCCAATGGACATGGTTGATTTGGTGCATATTGACTCCCCGATGGACTGGGTTGAGTTGTTGGCACTTCTCGACGAACTAGTGATACTATGTTGGAAGAACTTGCTTATGATATAGAGACGTTAGAGACATTTTTTATTTACAAATGATATCCATACATGGTATTATAGTATGATGATTCTTCCTTGGCTAATGGGGATTGCTGATGTAGTAGTTTTGTGAGGCATCCTCACGAAGTCGTCCTTAGAAAATATAATAATAAACAATGATTATTATGCATTAAAGAGAAGTTAGACCGGATTAAGTGTGCATGTAGGCCCCAGTTAAAGTGAAAAAGGAAAAATGAATTCAACTATAAATAACAAGGTGTGTCACTCATTTTCACCCAAACAAGTTCACTCCACTCAAGGAAGAAGTTTCCTACCAGTTAGAAGAAGTATTCCAAGGTTCCCTATCTTTGGAGGAGTTTCTCCTTTGTTCTTGGGGTTTATCGATCTTCTATTATATGTGACTACTATATATTTGGATGCATGTTTGATTTTGAAATAATATATCTATAACAAGTTTGTTGCATTTTATCCCTTGTGGTTTCCCATGTCAAAATATTCTGTCTATTATTTCTATGCTTGGACGTTGTTCTTTTAGTGATCCTACTATATATTATACTATAATATTTGAATTATACTGCTACCTTTAAAAACTATCAGGTAAACCTTTAGGAGGGGTGTTTCCAACTCCCCCTTGGCCAAAAGTCCAAGTCATGTTGGACTTTTGGGGAAGGTATTTTCCAACCCCCCCCTTTGAAATTCCAATTCATGTTGGAATTTGGGGGGTGGGGGGGATCTTTCCAACTCCCCTCCCGCCCCAAAGTCCAAAATTCCAACAGGACTTTTTTTGGGGGGCGATTCTTTCCAAACAGCCCCCAAAAGTCAAATTCTAAGGAATTTCAAGGGGGATTCTTAAGGACCACCCTGAAGTACATTAAAAAAAATTTGGGGGGGATTTTAGGAAAACTGTCGCAAGCCGCCTTTAGGGGGCATCTTTTCAAATGCCCCCCCCCCCTAAAGTCCTAAGAATTATACTTTTTTTTTTGGGGGGGGGTTCTTTAAAAACCGCACCCAAAAGTATTGAGAAATGGACTTTTGGGAGGGATTTAAAATGACACCCCCAAAAGTCCTAAGAATTGGACTTTTGGGGGGGGCTTAAAACCGCCCAAAAAATTCCTGAGAATTGGACTTTTGGGGAAGGGGGTTTAATAACCACCCCCAAAAGTACAATTTTCGGGACTTTTGATGGGGTTTTTTAATAACCACCCCTGAAAGACCTAAAAAAACTTTTTTGGGGGGGGTTAGCAAAACCGTAGCAAGCCAAAACTGCCCCTAAAAGGGTTTGTTGTAGTGCCTTATATGCTATAGAATCCGAGTACACTACTGATGCCTCATGCTATAAAAAAATTCTTTAGATGATTCAGACACTAAAAGACCTAGAAGTAAATTATGGTTATCCCATTCCTCTCCATTGTGATAATACTAGCACCATTAGTATGTCCAAAAATCCATTCCTTCATTCCAAGACCAAGCACATACCAATTAAGTATAAATTCTTACGGGATTAGGTTACAAACATAGTAGTTCAATTGAATTTTATCCCTTCTTTAGAACAGACAGCTGATATCTTCACTAAACCCTTACCAAAGTCACAGTTTGAGTACCTATGCCAGAAGCTAGCTATCATATCGTATTCCAAATAATTTGTTCACTTTGATAGGGAAAGTTGTGCTATAGATTTTTATTTGACATTGATTTCAAAGGGAGAGAAATTTCTTCTAATACAGATCATGAACACTTGGTGATTACTAGTACAACATGCATCCAAAGGTTGAATATTTATATCAATGCCAAAGGGGGGTATTCTTGAAGGTTTTGCTGTCAGGGGAGTCTATTGGAGGATTTGCGGTCATATGGAAAAGAAATCATAGTGTGATATGGTTGTCATTGATGGAAACATACTTCCAAGAATGATCTAGCTTAACATAGGACTCATAAGAATCTATGGATGATGGAACAACATAGTTCGAAGCATGATCCAGATGAGTAGAGGACTCAGAAGAATCCATGGCTTGTGCAGAGATCTCGTATTCACTCTTGAAATTATGTGTATGAGTTATGTGGTTCTATGTTTCCTAATTTCTAAATTGTAGAAGAAATTGATCATTTCAATGATCAATTTGGAGAAATCACAAAGACAGATCTTGGATAATATTAGATGGAGGGGAATGATCTTGACAAAGATCAACAGTCACAATTCAGTTCTACGGTAAATCCATAAAATTTGATCATGATCCATACTTGGAACTAGATCGACAATCTAGAACGATTCCAAAGTAGATCGAAGGTGTAGAAGAATATAAATGTCAGTTGAAAAAAGTGCAAGTGCCGAGTTCTAATTTCGAACCAGAAGCCAGAAGTCGAGAACATAGAAAATACCATTTAAAAATATTGAAGCTCTGATTCTGAATAGGAAGTTGGAATCTAGGAAACAGAAGCTCAAGGAAAGAGTAAAGGAAAGTTAAGATTTTTTATTTCTAAATTGGGAAGTTGGAAAGGTGAAGTTTCAGAAATCATAAAAGGTGGAATTCGCGAAGATGAAAATTCAGAGAGCCAACTTTTGAAACCGAACTAGAAATCGAAAAATTGTGAAAAGATGGAAACTCTTTTATGAAGTTGAAATTACAATCTGTGCATTCCGCTAAAGTGTAGAAAGAAGGTTAGACAGTGTAGGAAGCTATTTAACATATAATTTTTGGTATGTTAGTGCAGAAACTTTAAGGTGTTGCAAAAAAAAACAAGTGCCAAAGAAACCAAATGGAAATGATACGTTGCAGAAATGTAGGATTATTTAACGATTAGACTTCTCGTCTATCACAAGGAATCCAATAGGTTGATCAGTGATGGAAATGAACTACCAGAAATACAAACAGTTAAAGGGTTTAAGGAAATATATGTATAAAAGGATATCCGTGATGAATGGAGAGGTCTTCTCTCTGCAGACAAAGACGCTAATGCATGGATCGTCAGTAAAGTGAGAATCATAGAATGACAGATAAATCTGAATATCTAGAATGAAGATAATGAGGGGAACCAAGGTGCATAGATCCAAAAGAATATCATAACAGATTCGGTATGCAATGTTATATCTATTTTTCTGAATATTGTAGTGTACATGTTTTAAGTTTGAGAAACGAGGGTGGAAGGGTGGTGCTAGGGAAAACTATTTGTTTTCTTTGTACAAGTTGGAGCCTATACACGTTGAAGTTTGTGCTTCCACCCAGTTGGAGCTGGAGAATGTTATTTTAGTGGTTGCTAGAAAAACATGAGAGTTGGTGCTTTCTATAGGAAGGAATTTGTAAAATAGAGGTTGTAGCCTCATTTGAGTAGGTGCTAAAATAAAGTGAATATTTGTCTGTTTCTATCATGTGTGTGTGATTGATAAATGTCATCTCAGTTGTTATACTTGCTGCAATATCATAAACAAATCTGTAATAATGGTTTAAATCTTGAAAAATATTTTTAAGCTTTATAAATAACTGATTCACCCCCCCTCTCAACTATTTGAGTAATTTCAAGAATTGTATGCCTAGGTGTATTGTACAAATGTATCCTAGTATTTAGTGTTGAGAAAAGGCTCTGGAATTGCACTAGTGTAATGCCCATTTCTTAGTGTTGAGCCTAAGATATGAATAGAACTGTAATTAAGGGCGTTGAGTTGGAAAGAATCTGAATAGCACCAACATTCATCATACTTATTTAAGTTGATCAATTAAAACTCCAATCTATTTCTCATCAAGGATTGCAAGATACTGCCAAAAATACAAGGTAATCCTACATGTAAGGAAATCACGGGGTCTTCACTTAGTGAAACCATGCCATAGCACGTTCATTCATGGCATATGAAACAATACCCCTATTTTCAAAAAATATTGGAAAATACCTCCCAAAATCATTTTTTTAACCCCCTCCCAATATGCCTTCCCAATTTAAAAAAAAACCTATTTTCACTGTATATTGCATGTATCAATTTTTTCATTTACATTTTTTATACCCCTTTAGATTTCTACCAAGTATATTGACATGATACTCGACATTCATTCTTTTACCTCACCATGGAAAATAATTAGTCATAAGTGTGTAGGGTTCCTTAACAATGAACTAAGACTACTCCCTCTATGGTATTTCTCCTCTTTGTTCAATAAAATGAACTTTATGACCCCCCCCATACAAAGATATGCACTCTTCTCCTTGATATATGGGATATGAGAGCTTCTTAAGAGAATAGCCACCCCTTGTTGAAATACCTAACACATGATGATGCACTTCGAGTGGACATCCAGGGACCATGAAGAATATGAGTAAATGACCCATATTTGCCTCTCATTTTTCGGGTATAATCCACTATGGCCTTTGCCATAGGGTGTTCACTATTAGCCTCCATGATAGTATGTTAGTAGAAATTTTGAGTTCCTTACTTCTTCTACAACAAAACCTTACTATTTATTATTTTTCTTTGACCATAAGATTAATGGATTACGATAAATCCTCTCTAAGTTGCATTTAGAAAAATCAAACAAGCTTAGACAAGTGTAAGTCTTATATTAGTTGTGTGACCATCCACATGAAATAGTATTACAGTGACATTCTTAAAGAAATGGATTCTCAACACAAGCCTAAACTTTAATTCACTTCTTTATTCAATAGAGTACAGAAGGCACCAACTTAACAAAAACCACAACCACACTATTAACCAAAGTATGTATTACAGAGATGAATCCCAAATAGTCTCATGCCGAAGGAACCAACTTAACAAAAACCCCAAACCATAAACACATATTTGCATGCATTAAAATAAATTACAGACAGAGCATTTCCAATCACAACCATTAAAACCCAAACCAAGCATTCATCCAACGATGAGCTTTACGCTTTGTCACAACACCCACACACAAGAAGGAATGAGTTTCAACTTGTTTACAGCAGGGATTACCCGTAAAGGGTAATGAGTTGGCCACCTGGGAGACCCATGACCCATGCTATAAGAGCCGTGTGACCTGCAACAAACAAGAACGAATATGAGAAGTATGCAGAATATCTAAACTGAAACAACTAAAAAAGCATTGTAAAACAGACCAGAAGACATACCTCCAAGCACAACCAACTTCCCAAACTTCATGCCATGGTGTATACTAGAGAGATGAATAGAGGTCACACAGTAACAACACAAATTACCCATACCTTCACGCTAGAACAATATTAGGGATTGAGTCCCCATGATGTAAATGTTAAGTGCAGGCTCAAACTAAATCAAGGTCTAAAGAAAATAAACAATAATGGTAACCAGTGAAAACATAGGATTAATAACACCCAACCTTGCGTAAACAACAACTAACGACTGTAATAATAATCACTAAGATAGAACTCAAGGTATGTTCGTCATCCAAGCTGTGAGGTAGTGAGCATAGGCAGTATGACTTTATTTCACCATTATAGTCAGTTTTCTGTCATCAAGTGCGCCTGCAAAAAACAAAGAAAGAATGCATTAGTTCAATAAGAACTACGTAAGCCCTGTAGAGACCAGTAAAATTAGTTACCTTTCAAGTGTTTTTAGAAGGGAAAAAAGTCTCGCCACTCCACCCCTTGAGAATACAAGTTAAGTCATAAATTTTCATAAACAGTAATCAACCATTAAAATCAATAATTAAATTACGGTACATGCATACATGTAAATACATGATAAGAAGCATTCAATAAATAGCATAACCATCTAACTCATATTCAATGTAACATAATGAGAATATAGAAATACGCTAAGAACCACATCGAGGAAAACATACAGAAGGAAGTAAGAAGAACTTGCCATAATTCAGTTCAGTAAACAAAGTATGACGCATTTTGCATAAGTTAAGATAATGCCCATCTTAGGTTGTAATTTACTAGCTTAATAAAAAAAAAAAATTTCAAATTTTGGGGACATTACAAGTGGTATCAGAGCCCAGTTTCAACACTAAGATATCAAATGGGCATACCATACATTCGTTGCAAGGAAAATAAAGAACATTTTAAAATTTCGTTAACTAACATAATTTTTTCTTGTTATTAAAAATTTGTAATTGCAGGATTTTAAAAGAACAGTTTAGAACATGAACACAAAAGAGGACAACATCCAGAAAGGAATTTTGAATACCCCCACCCAGGAAGCAAAAATGGTGGTGGAACTAAATTCTGATATAATCAAAACCATACAGATTCTTTAAGTAGACTTGCAAAATTTCAGAGATGATAATCTGAATGAAAGAAAGGAACAACAAGCAATTAATGAAGCATTGTTGCGAAAGATGATGAGAGGAATCCCGCAGGGAAAACCCATTCGTTCCACAAATAGGTTCAAGAAATAATTTTATCATAAACGGGCCAGTAGCTTGAGAGAAGAAGGAAAAAAATAAGATACCCATGAACCTCTAGAAGGAGATTATCACAGTCCTTCTAGTGATGACTCTCTTTCTCCATGCAGAAGGAAACTGTGAAATGGTGACAATATCCAAGGAGAGTTTCGAAAAATAAATCCCCAACATATGAAGGAGAGATGAACACATGATAGATAGATGAATAATGGATTTTGGGTATGAGCAAATATTTTCGACTTCATAACTACTCTAGCGAAATGAAATCCCATCTAGACATCTATAACTTAAATGGAAAAGAAGCTAGATGGTGGAGAGACTTGAAGCATACCAAGAAAGATGAGTTACGAGAAATATGGTGGAGTAATTTTCACAAGGATTTTTAAGAGAAATACATATCAAAAAGGTTCTTTGACAGAAATTTGAAAGAGTTTCATGAGTTACGTATGGGATCCATGACTATGGATGTTTTTATTAACATATTTTTGGATCTGTTTCATTATGTGCCATACATCAAGGATGAGAAAGTAAAAATACAAAATCTTTTTGGATTTCTTCCTCCCAACTTCTAGGAAAGGATTGAATTTGACATTCCTAAAACTTTTGACACCGCCTTACACAAAGATAGCCTTTGCTATGAGCATGGATAGCTAACGCAAGAGAACATTAACAGAAGCAGAGATGGGTCTAGGACCTTCTCAGACAACCAAAAATCGGGTTTTAACCCACCACCGTACAAAAAATAGAACAAAATTTTTCCATCCAACAAGAAATTCAAGAAACCAGGTACAAAGCCATATGTACCAGCTCCAAATACTAACAAGCCAATAACAAATGGGGGAGAAAATGTTGTGTTGTTGCAAATCAAATGCTGGAAATGTCAAGGGCCTCATTATGCCTGAGACTGTAACAACAAAACGAATGGGGTATTACACAACTTACAAGAAGAACCAGTGGTAGAGGACATATATGGAACACTGCATATTTATGTAGCCTTGGATGGTCGACAAGAAGACCATCAGGATACCATGGTTGAGATAGAAGGTAAGATATTAAACAATTCTATTTCAATACCGATTGACCCCAGTTCTTTCTAGAGCTATGTATCACCTAATATTGTTGATGTATGTAATCTAGGAAAAGTTAAACATGATAAACCCTGGTTGGTGCATTTATCCAGATGTACGAAATGAAAAGTTTCAGAAATAGTTAAAAATTGTGAGGTAAACCTGAATGGTTTTCCTACTAGAGTAAACCTAAACATCCTACCCTTAGGATTGTATGATATACTTATCAGCATGGACTCATTTGGAAAACACCATTTCATGCTTGATTTCTTACACTAGTCAATATTGTGTACATATAGCCAAGGGAATCAAGTGAAGATTCAAGGCATACCTAAGAAAGTTTTCGTAAGCCAGATATCCACTTTACAAGAAAATAAGTGCATTACGAAAGGCTGCAAACTGTTTGCAGTGAACATCCAAGACATAGAATACGGAACAAAATATCACATCGAGTACTTTCCAATTCTTGTAGACTCCAAGGATGCATTTCCTGAGGAAATTCCAGGATTACCACCAAAACAAGACTTAGAATTTTCCGTAGAACTGACACGAGGATCAGTTCTGGTTTTAGAAGACCCTTATTGCATGAGCGCACTAGAGTTGGTGGAGCTCAAACTGCACTTGCAAGAGTTGATTGAGAAAGGATATATCCAACCGAGTGTGTCCCCTTGGGGAGCACCGATACGTTTTGTAAAGAAGAAGGATGGTACGATGCATATGTGCATCGATTACCATTAGCTTAACAAGATGACTATCAAGAACTGATACCCACTCCCTTGGATCGATGACTTGTTGAATCAAGTAGGAGGATACAAGATCTTTTCGAACATCGACCTACAATCTGGGTACCATCAACTATGGATTCACGACGAGTATATTCACAAAAACCTCCTTTCGTACAATGTACGACAACTATGGGTTTGTAGTAATGTCATTCGGGTTGACAAATGTGCCACGAACATTATGTGTATGATGAATAGTATATTCAGTAAATACCTAGATAAATTTGTTTTGGTCTTTATAGAAAACATCCTAGTTTACTCTAAGAGTAAATAGGAGCATGAGGAACACCTCCGCATAGTGCTACATGTGTTAAAGGAACACCAACACTACACCAAGTTTAGTAAATGTGATTTTTTACAAACCACAGATACAATACTTGGGTCACATCATCTCTGAGATGGGGATAGATGTGGACCTAGAAAACATTAAAGCAATAGAACATTAGCCTACCCATACTAGTGTCAACGACATTAGATCCTTTTGGGATTAGTCAGCTATTACCGGAAGTTCATTGAGAAATAATCGAGGATAGCTTGTCCCATGAACGCTTTGCAAAAGAAGGAAAATAAGTTCTTATGGAGGACCAAGTGCGAGGAATGTTTTCAAAAGATTAAACATATTTTAACGAAGGCATCGATACTATGAATTATGGATCTCGATGGCGATTTTGTTGTTTTCATAGATTCAAGCAAGGAAGGGCTCGAAGGATTCCTCCTACAGAACAATTACGTGATCTTTTATGAATCGCAAAAGTTAAAATAACATGACCAGAACTACCCCACTCATGAACTTGAGTTAGCGGCCATCATCTATGCCTTGAATATGTGGAGAAATTACCTCATGGGAAGGAAATTCATTCTGAAGACAAACAATATGATTCTAAGATATTTATTTGAACTACTGAATCTGAATTCTAGGCAAGTCAGATGGCTGGATTTCCTTAACAAGTACCATTTCGAGCTAAATAATATAAAGGGAAAATAGAACAAGATTGTCAATGCTTTGAGCTGATGAACTCATATGATATATGAGGTGACATTAAGTCAAACCGATTCAGATTTACATGAGAGGATTAGAATAGCCAATAGAGTTGACCCTTTCTATGTTGAAATCCTCAAGAATTTCCAAGAGGATAGGTTGTTCCAACAACAAAAAGAGTACAAGGTTGACCAAAGGGGACTGCTATGGTCCAAGCAGAGATTTTATGTTCCAGAAGGAGGGGACATTCAGTCTAGCTTCCTAATGGAATTTCTTTGGACATGCTACTCGGGCCATCCGGGATATCAAAATATGATATCTGCCATTAAGAGACACTTTTTCTAGCCTAAGTTAAAGTCTGACATAGAATTTTTAATCATGAAATGTTAGGAATGTGAGATGGTCAAAGCTAAGCACTAGCATCCTTTAGGATTGTTGCAGCCATTACCCATTCTGGAATGGAAGTGGGAGGTAATTAGTATGGATTTTATCACGGGTCTATCGAAGAGTAAGAAACAAAATGACTCTATATTTGTAGTAGTTGACAAATTGTCAAAAGAAGCACACTTCATTCCAGTGAAGCTGACCTATAAGGTAGTACACATTGTTGAAATATTCTTGAAGGAGATATTTAGATTGCATGGGATACCCAAGGAAATCATCTCAAATCGAGATACTTATTTTATCAGGAACCTTTGGAGATCCTTATTATCCAAATTACAGACGAAGTTGAAGTTTAGTACTATTGACCACTCGCAGATAGACGGGAATACCAAACAGGTAAACTACATTGTAGAGGACATACTTAGGATGTATGTTATGAACAATCCCACCAAATGGGAATATTTTCTGCTTCTTGTAGAGTTTTTGTATAACAACAGATACCATACTTCCACCAAGATGAGTCCTTTTGAGGTACTCTATGGACAGAAGTGTAGAACACCGGTTACCTGGGATAGACGGGTGGATCGACTCATGTTAGGGCCTCACTTAATAAAGGACTTGGAACAATTGGTTACCAAAGTCCAGTTGAACCATAAAGAAGTAGAATACTGCCAGAAAAGCTACACGGATAGGAAAATAAAAGATAAAGACTATCAAATAGGAGACTATGTTTACTTGAAAGTAAAAGAAAAATGAAGCTCGTTGAGCTTAGGAAGGTGTGGTAAGTTAGCACCTATATTTTATGTGCCCTTTGAGATATTAGCCAAGATTGTGCTAGTGGCATATGAGCTAGTGTTACCCACTCACATAAGATTCCATAATGTTTTCCATGTATCTTTATTAAAAAAATATATTTATGATACTAAACATGTGATTGATTGGTCCTTATTACAGGTGGAACCTGAAGGGGAGTTTTTCCCTAAACCTATTCACATATTAGACAAGAGAGAGGTGCAGCTTAGGAAGTGCACCATAGTCCAATTGAAAGTGAAATGCAGGCACTTCGAGGCTAATGAGGCTACTTGGGAGAATGAAGCCACCATGAGAAAGGATTACCCCGCCTTGTTTCATGATTTCATGTCGAGTCGCTAAAACACCAAGGACAGTGTTGTTCCAAGCGGGGAGGGATGTAATATCCCAAATTTTTACCCAATCCTTCTGGGCATAAGACCCATTGATTATGATGTTACTTTGATGTTTTATTTTGATATATTTGGTCGAATACCCTATTGCATATGAACATGATGATGTGCTTGATATATTGTTTGATATGTTTGCTATATTGGCAGTGGACCTGAAGCACAATATTGATGAGAAGTTTTCTGTTGAGAAAAGAGCTCTGGAGCACATGTGTAATTGATATTTTGTGTCGAGCAAGAAGCTATCGAGAACATGAGTATTTATATTTGTGTTCAGCTAGAAACTCTGGAGCACATGAGTTTTGAGACATTGTGTTGAGCATGATGCTCTCTAGCACATGAAAAGATAAATTGGTAGTGTTGGGCATAACCCCTGGAGCCTTCCAAGTTGATGTTGAGCTTAAGCTCCAGAACATCAGATCCTTGGCCATTGTATCCCTACGTGTATCCTACAAGTACATCCTAGCATTAGTGTTGAGTGAGGAGCTATCGAATTGCAATAATTTTGTAACTCCCTGCTTTTAGCATTGAGTATGGGCTTTGGATAAGTGTTAGGAGTTACCGAAAAGAATTAATAATGTTGAGTGAAAACTACTCGAATAAAAAATTGATCTCATCTGACTGGTATGTATAAAGAGTAATCATGGTAATAATACTAATAGCTATAAGAAATAAAGGAAGGCTACATATATTATTATTATTACTAATGATAATTAAATATTAAAATAACTACAAGAGTCCAAATAAGAACTAGTTAAAAGTTCATAAATTAAATATTAAAAGTACCTAAAGTAAATAAAAATGGTTAAATCAAGAATTCAAATGATTCTTCATTTAACTGCCCCTTTGACTAAAAAGTATGCCTATAAAAACCCAAGCCAAAGAGAGGCTTGGGGATGATATTTTGGGTTATTCCATAATTTTGTACCTAATTATTCTCAAGAGTGTTATTGGAGAACATTTTTTCCTAAAAGGAAAAAGGAGAATTGATTTAGAAACTGATATCCCAATTAGGGAAGACTTACCTTAGGATCTCTAAGCTACTTGCATGCCGAAACCAGCTCAGGGGGGATCCATATTGAAACCAGGAATGGTTCTGGGTCATCGTTGGGTGGAATGTGGTAGTTCCCAAGTGATTCAGTTATCTATACAGAGTTCATATCTATATGTGAATTTGTTAATACTGGTTATTTGAGTGTGTAGGTTTTCAGCCATTTAAATAGATTCATCTTACAGGTATGAGGTTCTTTATTTTTCCCTTGTAAACTGCACAAGTTTTACTATTTGAAATAGATTAAATTATGAATGATTATGTAGTAGTAGTCTGCTATAAACTAGGCTATATTTTCTATAGTTATTTTCCTATCTATTAATGTAAAGGTTTTTTTCTATAGTTCATCTCTGCAATTCATCTTCTGTATATTAAGTTAAGGGTTTGTTTTTCTAATTCCTTTCTGCAATTTATTTCTGTTCTTTAAATTTATTTTCCAAAACATAGAACTAGTCAAAACAGAGCCTATATATATTTTCTATGCTTCCATATCTCATTTTGACAGTAGGCTTATCTTAATTACAAATAAACCAAACTATTATCTATAGCATTAATCTAATCTATAAGTAAAATATTATAAAAAGATCTATAAACAATACATTTCCACTTTATAAACAAAATAAGTGCCAAGTTAAAGGCATCGAGACCTCTAATGGTCTGTAGGCACATTATAAATAAACCAGGTATAAACGAGTCATGCTCATTATCATAATTAAACAATAGTATCAAATATCAAGTTAAGCTATTGAATACCTCTAAGGTCTATGGTCACAAATGCCATATTCATAGTAACCAAACTATACACTTAAAATGTAAAATACAAATATCCAAATCATATCTCATAAGAGAGTTTTCAACAAACTAAATCAACCCTAAAACTTAACCATAAAACTCATTAACATCCATCATATAATTACAAGGAGTCACAGGATCGAATCATGTGGGAATTTATGCCTAGCCAAGTTTTTACACATATCCTTTTTAGCCATCGTAGCTAGGATTGAATCCTGGTAATCTCACGATTTCCAAACCACAAAGCATAACCAGCATCAAATATTGTAGGATTCGTTAGCTGCATTTTCAAACGTTGTATCATTTCATTTATATAAACTACATAGTGTACGCTATAAAATCAAATACCATAAAATTCAACACGGAGTGAAACCGTTGCTCTATCAACATTTCCCCATATCAATACCAAATTAAAGACATGTTGTAAAACAATTTATCTCTACACACGATTAAAACCCCAATTTTCTTTACACACCGTAACCATTTCATGGCTCACAACTAGTTATGAAAAACGATAAACCCTTAGCATAAATCAAGTTAAAACATGTGTATGCTAAGATTAGCCACAACACCCTTTTCATAAAATTAAAACCCCAAAGTTAGGGCCATTTCCAAATAAACATTACGGATAACATAAATCAACATAGTTGTTGTGCTATATGGAAAGAGTTCCATTGCTAGTAATGGCATGGCTCTAAACGTCGAGCAACAATGTTAAATATCCAATTAAAGAATGAACACGAGTTTACACAGAGTCACAACAATTTCCAATTAATAACCATAACCATGATATACACAGGGTATCTGAATGATGTACAAAATAACCACCATAAATTAATATAAGAATTTACACAGTCGGATATCCAAGGCCATGCACCATTGCAAGCAATGGTCCTGCCACGATTATCAAATCCAACATTTTAATAAAATGCATAAGTCTGTAATATTCACCACAACCACGCTATTAACCAAAGTATGTATTACAATGATGAATCCCAGTCAGTCTCGGCTAGAATGTGCCAACTCAACAACAAACCCCAAATCATACACGCATCTCTGGATGCATTACTATAAATTACAGCAAGACCATTTCCAGTCGCAACCATTAAAACCCAAACCAAGAAATCATTCAAAGACGAGCTTCACACTCTATCACAACACCCACACACAAGAAGGAACGAGTTTCAAATGGGTACGAGCTTGACTGGAGCCGTCATAAACCACACATGTAAAGGCATTTTTGTAAGTTAGGTTGATAGTGCCTCTTTGGTCATATTTTGCTAGAATAGGAAAGACAACCTGTGGGATGAAGATAGTAAGTCAACTCAAATAGTGACTGTAGATGAGTATGTTAGAGTCTATATCAAGTCATGATTGAGTTTGTAATAAGCATGTATGGGAATATATCGAGTCTATAATAAGTTTATAAAAGGAGAAACCTAAGTTGTACATGGGTTAGCTAGTCAATCAGTTAGCCTATTAGCCAATTCTTGTTTAGATGCTTTTTTAGAAGAGTAGAGGCTACATTCATTTTGGAGTAGGTAACTATGGATCATTGAGTGCATTAGAGTAAGTAGATCTGCAGCTGAGTGCGCAGACAAATAGGGAAGGTTGAGTAAATCAAGGCTATGTGTGAATCACTAAGTAGGAGTAGAGTAGAGTGGTAAATATAGAGAAGAACAAAGAGCATGAGAGGGAAAATAAGTATGTAGAGATAAAAGAGAAGATATGGAATAGAGTCTTCAGCTTACGTACAAACAAAAGGTGCATCTATTTGATCATGCCAATTCCAAATGATGAGCACCTTGTGGTTTTTGACTGGATGGGTTTCCATGTTACATGTTGTGTATATGTGTGAATGTTGAAAAGATTAGACAAGTGCATATTTATAGTGTTAATTATTTTTTGGTTTTTGTGCTTTAAAGAGATCACTGTATGAATGTTCTATTTCAAGTAATGAATATATCTATGATGATTTTTCACTGTTCATTTGTGTAAGGTCACATAACCAAGGGTGAGTAATACTTCAGTATTGATATCTAAAGTGCAACCCACCAACCCATATTCCTAGTATTCGCTAGAAACCTTGGCATAGGGTCAAGGACATAAAGACCCTCCCACGCAACTACAAATACATGGTTCTAGTAGTTATCGAGAAGAACTGAGATATCTCGGGTGAGACAACATTTGTGTCGCAAGTACTATCAGCTGGGATCTGCTCCATTGGAATGATATCTGGGGTTTTGTTGCATTGACCAGAGAGAGGGGACTGAGCCTGGGTCGCAGGGGGGAAAAAACTCCCAATAAATTTTTCTATTTCTAGGACCTGAAAATGTATATTGAGGGACATGTTCTGGCATCCCACGAAACTGGAGATCCAAATTTGGGTGGACGCAAAAGAGCTAGAGCTTTCACAGAAAGAAACTGAAAGATCTCGGTGGAATTTGGTAGAGTGGTTAGAATGATACATATATTGAGGCATACATGATATTTTATTTTTTGAGTTCCCCACCCTATTGTATGAATGGTTTTATAAGTTGATAAACCAGAAAAAAAAATTTCAAGGATGGGAACCGACAAAATGGACTTCGTTCTTGATTGAGCGGCTGAAAAGAATCAACAACCCTATATGAAGGGATGTGGAGTTCTTGGTAGATATTATCATATAAGGATATATCACTGAGCTCATCTTTGACATGATAACCTCATATAATGAGGCTGAGAGAAATTTTTACTAAGGACCATGCAGTCGATATCTCTCATCTTGGAAGATGTGGATCAAAATGCTCATATGTGAAAAGGGTATTCTACAAATGATATATTGAAAAGTAAATGGTTTTTATGTCTCAGGAGAACCCTGAAGTGAGATGTTCCTAGGAGACAATGAAATTGAACTAGAATCTGAATTTTTGAGAAGCGGAAGGCAATTCAGGTCCAGCAAAAGACGAAAACCTCTGTCCGAACGCGGCAGTAATAGGATAGAGCAAGAAGAAGAAGACTATGAGTTTACATCGTACCTAGACAAAGGATTGTGTGATGAGGAAGAAGAGTACTTCCCAATCTCAAAAGGAGATGAAGAATCAGAGGAGTCAACTAAAGATCTGAAACCTGAACGTGTACTCAAATCATCGACGGTACCATAGGTAAGAACACGAGAACCATCTCCAAGTATTTATGTAAATACGAGTAGTACCAATAGTGTAAATAGAGGACAAGGAAGTCCCACTGATCCACATTTTTTCCATAATGTACCACTATTTAATATAGTACTGACCAACCCAATGGATGGAACTAACATTAAGCTCCCAATATTAATTGGGAATGGCCTGGAAGACCCAGAACGACATTGGTTTCTATGTGACACCATCTAGACTGTATGACAGATCATGGACAAGAACATCAAGAAAGCACGGATGATTACGACTCTATGGCGTCGTGCGCTAGAATGGTATGGAAGTTCTCCATAGTACCAGTGGGAATGGTCACAAAGGAACTCAATGAAATCAAACTCAGGTTAATTGATGAATTTAAGAAAATGAAGTCTGAGTCACAATGCATCACTGATACCAAGGAGATCAAGAAGCTACCGATAGATTATGTTTGGGATTTTGACAAGAGATTTAATACGTTAATGGACAAGGTCAGTTTTCAAATGTCAGATGTGCAACATAAGGAATGGTTCATTGCCTCACTTACACACATCCAAATGCCATTGATGCAACAAAAACTCATGTTGTAGACAGAGGCACTATAAATAGCCATGAAGTTATAAGCCTCTCCAGTTGGAGACACTAGCTTTGGCATGATGTAAATTCATTTGTAACTGGCCAATATTACGATGCAGCTCCAGAACATCAAAAGAGAAAAATAAGTTCAAGAATAACTATGTCATACCATGTGCAAAACAGATGGACACCATAAGGATAACTTCCTAACTCGAATGAACCATGTTGCATTAGGTGCATCAAACCCATTAAACACTCAAAGAATTTCTTGGTGCAGAGTATCCTAGACTAGATGTCACAAGTTCGAAGAATGTATCTACTTGCAAAATATTGTAAGTGCACCTGCTATTCTGTATTGTAAATTTTGTAGAACTGTAGGGAATGATGAAAAGGATTGTAGATCCTTCCAGTTGTACCAGGAGAAAATAATGGATACATACCTAATGAATAATGAGGACCAAATGCAAGTTGAGAGGGCACAATATCAGTATCATCCTACATAGTTCCAACAACAACAATATCCTCAACCACAATATCAGCCAAACCAGTATCCTCAATAACAACAATACCATCCACAAAGGGGGGCAGGAACTTTAGAGGGAGAGGATAGCCACAAGGAGGAGTATTTGTTCAGGGAAGAGGTCAAGTTGTATATTATAATTGTGGGAAACCAAGACACTTTTCGCAAGATTTTTAAATACCTACAAAGAAATGTACATATTGTAAATAATTTGATCACACTATCGAACAATGTCTATGACTTATTGCAAAATGGTAGGATAGAACTATCGTCAACCCCAACCCAACACAGAATCGGAATCCAAACCCCAATCTAAATATTCAAATGAATTATTTCAAACCAGGACAACCCAACCTTGTTGTAGTTACAAGAGGGGGTGATGCGACAGTAGAAGACCAATATACACCACAAGGACATTCGCAGGTGGGACCTGCGTCATAAAATAAATATTCTCTAGATGTCCAATAGGATAAGGAAGTATTCTTAGAGGTGAGGCAATACGTTTTTGACACCAATCAACCGTCGACATCAGGAAAAGTGAGAGCTATGCTTGTAATATTTGAACAACTAATCAGACAACTGTCGACTAAAAAGGTTAGTAAGATCAAGGAATTTTTCAAAATTTTCTTAGCACTAATCCATGACTAATATGTTGTCATAGAGTTGAATGAAATCATAGAAGACAACACAATAGATATGCGTCCTCAAATAAGAGTCGATCAAGTCAGAAGAAAAGAAGAGACATGCCGACAATTGTGAATTACTGTGCAGATAGGATATTATGATACACACTATATCATACTCGACTTTGGCTCAGATGTCAATATATTGACAAGACAGACATGGGAAAGCATGAACAAGATGTGACTGGACTGGTCTCCTATTCAGATATGGCTTGCAAACCAATCGAAGGTGCTACCAATTAGTAGATTGTCGCAAGTTCTCGTGGACGTCGAAGGCTTAAGAACATACACTGATTTTGAGGTCATTTACATTGTTGATGACACAAATACCTTCCCTACGCTTCTCGGGATTAATTGGGATATTGATAACGAGAAAATCATAAAATTCAAGAAAAGAATCCTGTCCTTTGAGGATTCCAAAATGAGAGTGGTTGCACCCATTAGTCCCCTTGAAGGGAAGCATTATGTTGATCATGTGCATAGTGAAGGGAAATATAATTATTTGGACCAGCTTCAAAACATTATGTCTTCGAAGGAAGATTATATTAACCCCACAACTAATGGAAACCTAAGTTGGCGCAGTGTCAGATCGTGCACTTCTAACTTAGGTGAAGCCCTCTAAAATTAGAAGAACAGGCTACACAAAGTATCAATTTTCATATTTGAATGGATCACGAAATTTGTTTGTAGAGTAGGAGTTTAGGCAAGCATGCTACCTACATATGAAGTATTTCCTAACCTTGCATCCTTCCTGAAGGAATTTGAATAAAAGGTCACAGAATCACAGTGATTGTCTGCTATGGACTATGTGCTAAATTCTATGCCAGCTAGATGGTCGGGTACACATAAACAATATATCTCAGAGTAGCCACAATGTAGAAGATGGATGGAGATCAGATTTGGAGAGGTGATTATTTAGGATCATCAAAAGTACACCGGATTGTTATATCGTAGAAAACATATTCAGCACTATCGCAACGCTTCGAAAGCATATCCACGATAGGAATGTGTTCACGGATTCACCCACACCTTGGAAATGGTGCCCAGAAGTTGGTACACTTTAGAGGAGTTGTGATGAGGAACCATCGAATGGGAAAGTTTAACTTTCAACTTTAACCAGACATTTGAATTTTCAAGTGAACATCCAACATTTGATGTTGTGCTACAAATAATTTGGAGAATATTTTTGAAGAAATACCGACTGTAGAGGCACATAGTCACCGATTCCCCATGACTACTCAACTACTCAAGATAAATATACATGAGTCAGAAGGTATACGTACAACAGAATGAACCCCTATAACTAATGAGTTTTTAAAACCCCTTAAAATTAAGAAAGTGAATACTGGGTCTAAGGAAAAACCAAAGTTCGCCAATATGAGGGATTATTTGGATGAAGAGACTATGGGAAAAATCACTGATTTATTACATGAGTTTCAAGATTGGTTCCCTATAAAGTTCTCTAACAACGAAAGGTATAGTAGGAGACCTTGGTGAAATGAAGATTCCTTTGAGATGTGATGCAAAACCGATGAGACAAGGACCATACCACATGAACCAACATTATAAGGAGAAAGTTAAAGTGAAGCTTGAATGAATGTTGGAAGCAGGAGCCATAGACCTAGTCAAGGAATCAAAATGGATTAGCCTGATAGTTGTACAAGATCAGAAGACTTCAAGGGAAGTTAGAATTTGTGTTGATCTTCAAAAACTTGATGATGCCTGCTTGCATGATCCTTTCCCAAATTTCTTTATAGTTGAAGTATTGGAAAATTTTTGAGGAAAGAGATGTATTCATTTACGGATGGATTCTCGAGATACCATAAGGTCTGCATTGCCAAAGAATACCACTACAAGATGACCTTTTCCATAGAATGGAGATGATACCAATACACGATAATACGCTTTGAAATAAAAAATGCGCCTGCAATTTTTTCGATAATGGTAGTTGCTTCCTTTAAATAATATATACACGAATTTCCTGAAGTCTATTTTGATGATTGGACAGTTTTCGATCTTATAAAATATCACATAGAAAGTCTTAGACTAATGTTGGAACTATGTCATTAGTACGAGACTGCCCTCTATTTGAGGAAGTGTAGTTTTTGTGTGCCTTTCGGGGCTCTGTTAGGTCATGTGGTCTATCGTGATGGGATTTTGGTTGATCCAGCTAATATTGCCATCATCTTGGATTTGCCACTACCTACCATAGTTAAACAATTAAGAACAAATCTAGGGAATACATGATATTATAGAAAGCTCATGAAAGGATACGCACAAGTGACTTCCCTAATGGAGAAATTGTTGAAAAAGGATACTAAGTTCTAGTGGACAAATGAATGTCAGGAAAGTATGGATAAGTTGAAAAGAAAAATGGCCACCGCACCTATACTGATATTTCGAGATTGGAAAAAATAATTCCATGTCCATGTAGACAAATATTCCATGGCACTGGGAGTGGTATTGACGCAACCATCAGAAGCAGATATTGATCACCCCATTACTTTTGCCAGCAGAAATTTATCAACTAGAGAAAATAATTACACTACAATAGAGAGATAGGGACTTGGGATGGTCTATGCATTACATAAATTTAGACATTACTTAATGGGGGGGCATTTTAAAATGTATAGTGATCATTTTGCATTAAAATATTGGGTTAACAAGCGAGTGTTGGGGAGGAGATCTGTCAATGGATCCTCCTCTTCCAGTAATTT
This sequence comes from Pseudotsuga menziesii, assembly GCA_001517045.1. NCBI lineage: Eukaryota > Viridiplantae > Streptophyta > Pinopsida > Pinales > Pinaceae > Pseudotsuga > Pseudotsuga menziesii. The sequence continues at coordinate 70,419 of LPNX010727375.1, forward strand.
GATTTTGAGATTATTGTCAAATCGGGCCAATTAAACTTAGGACCAGACCACTTATCTAGAATAGGAAGTGGATATGAACCTACTAGTCTAGAATAAAATCTCCTTAATGCACAATTATTTGTGCTAACCTCCTTTGATAACCCATATCATACTATCATATAGTTCCTAAGTACAGGGTTTGCACCAACCAAGTTTAAAATTGCACAGAAAAAACATTTAGTAATGGAGGCTGCATATTTCCAGCTGATTGTTGTCCACTTGTACAAAATGGGCCCAAATGAAATATTAAGACATGTTTTTGAACACGAGTAGCATATTATATTAAGTGAATCCCATGTTGGTAGTGCTGGAGGACACTACAAAGGAAAGGAGACAGTCCGCAATATACTATAAGCAAAGCTGTGGTGGCCTACCATGCATGCTTATGCTAGTGGTTATTGTCATAGTTCTGATGTTTGTCAATGCACAAGAAAGCCATCTAGAAGAGATGAGATGCCTTTATTTCCACAAATCACATTGCAGGTATTCAACAAATGGGTTGTCTACTTCATGGGGCCTATTAGTCCAATAGGGAAGCACACAAGAGCTAGATATATTATCAGTGTGACTATTACCTGACTTGATGGCTAGAGGTTGTGCTTTTCAAGGATTGTACTATTGTGACGATAGCAAAGTTTATATTTGAGAATGTGGTGACCAGGTCTGGCTTCCCCAAAATATTGGTTAGCGATCAAGGTACGCATTTTGTTAATCAATTGATTGAATAATTAAGAGATGAATTTTAGATACAGCATATAAAAAAACTCCATATCACCTGAAAGAGAATGGAATGGTCAAGGCATTCAATAAGATTCTGGAAAATAAAACACAAGAAGGGATGACTAGGACCAGAAAATTTCTACGGTCCTATGGGCATATCGTATACGTGTAAGAATTTAACAGGTCAAACACTGTTCAGATTAGTGTATGGACAAGAGGTTGTCATCCCTATGGAATATACTATCCCAATTCTAAGGGTAATGGACATTACATAAATACCTGATATTGATGTTCTTGAAGAACAATTACTTTAGTTAATTGATTTGCAAGAAGTACGCTTTATTGCAGGTTTCCATTAGAATGTAGAAAAACAAAGGAAGAAAACATGGCACGACAGACATATCAAGAACAAGAAATTTTTAGTGGGAGGCCTTGTTTTTATGTATGACAGTAAATTTTTCAAGCACCCTAGCAAGCTGAAGGCGCATTGTTATGGTCCCTCTGTGGTGAAGGAAATCAATGAGGGAGGAGCAGTGAAGTTATAAAAAATTGATTGTATGGAAGTCAGAGGGCTCATTAACGGGAGCTGGTTGAAGCCTTATAGTTAAAAAAAATGTGTAATAATGATGATGATAACCAGGCTGTTAGGAGAAGAAGGTTGAACTTGACCTTCACACAAGCCCCAATGAGCAGAGGCTGGAACTAAAATTAATGGCATGTCGATATAATGATGCAGAAAGATTTTTGAAATGACAAATATTCAGTTTGTAGACTGTGAGGAAATTCGAAGCTGATCGCAAGTGATGTTAAGGGTCACCTCTTCCATTAGTATCATGATGTCACAAAAAAAGGGGTGGCATAGTTGGCACCTCCACATAAGGAATCCACACAATAAACCACATGATGATCCATGTTCTCATTGTGCTACTCGATGGTGGCACATGTGAGGAATTAATAGACTCATTATTGGAAGAAACTATTGGTGATGATTCAGTAATTTCCCAACTCCCTATAGTATCACACTTGGACCTGTGCTAACATACAGAGTGAGTGGAAACTGGTGAAGAAAAAGGATGCCTAACTGTTGTGATAATAATGAACCTAGGGGTCCTAATAAGTAATATATACTTACTATTATTCTTAGGAAACCTGTGGTTCGATGTTTTTAACTACCCGCTAGCTGCTGCTTGGAAATTCACCCACTTTGGGGTCTTCATGTAGAAGTAGCTCCAGCCATCGGGGTGAAGATTTTCATCACACTGGAGAAACATTCTGATGCTGGGAAAATAAATATTTCCTTAAAAAATTTGGGCAAGGAAGGAGAAGTAGTGCCAACAACGCCGATCATGAAAGACATCCCACCGAAACCCCTGACAATGTCGGCAAAAAATAATTTCCATACTGCATAGTATCCATTGATAGGATTGGAACATGGAGGAATGAAGGTATACATCACCACCTTCATCACTGGAAATTGAAAAATATAAGGATGGTGATGATGTACCCAAATATGTGTTGCTCTAGATTACCCTAGAGGAAGGATCTAGTCTAACTATGAGACCACAACTCTCACCAACATCGATTCTAACAAAAATATCGATTCCTTGCTGGTTAGAGTGATGACAATGAGATATGAAACATATTGGGATGTAGTGAACTCCTTCATGAGTAATTTTGAACTGTATTTTGAATGGAGGATGGAAAAATGTGGGTCAAGTTGAGGGATGTAGTTGAAAATGCACAAAGGAACATTGGTGTTCCCAATAGGTCCTTCACCCCTTGTGTTTTACCGCTACGTCCTATCTTTCTAGACAGTAACAACCTATAGAATAAGACAAGAATGAAAAGCTTGTCAAGGATTTAGTACTGTTGATAATTAGTACTTTCTTATATAGGCCTGCAAAGCTAACAATGTCACCAGGAGAAATAGACACTATTGGGAAGCAAGCCAAACACAAAAGGAACACAAACCTTCCCACTTGCTACGAACACATACAAAACATATTATCAAACATAGAATGACCATAAAAGGAAGAAGTAGAAAGGGTCACAGGGATATTTCATCCTGTGTACCAAAAGGTGCACAATGTTGCAGCCTCAGTAGAAAGAAACATGCTGGAATGTGTCAGTTCCGACCTGGTGGAACACATGCAGCGAGTTGAGGAATAAGTGCACACAGGAAAGAGAAAGTGCTGAAAATTCTGGAATATTTTTATAACATAGTTTGTGCAAGTCATTTTAAGGAGCAATAGCTCATGTGGCTCGGGATGAGCCACAAGTGAGTCTTGGGATCCTGTTGGGCCTGAAATAGAAGGGAAGAATTCATATGGAATTCTTCCTAAGTAAGGGAAAAAGAGTACAAGGAAGAAGAAGAAGGAGATGTGACATAGTAAAAAAAATCAAGGAAAAAGAGAAGGCATGAGACAAGGAAGCTGAACTAGTTTTGTAAGTCATGATGGAAGTACAAATTAGGATATGTAATGACATGGAATAATATTCACAAAATCAGGCATGCAGATAAGGTAATGGCTAGAAAGTGATAGTAAGGCATGATCAAAAGAAGCAACAGCCATTAGCGATCATGGGTATGAGCTCGGTTGGAGCCGAAAGAAACCACATGCATAAAGGAATTTTTGAATTTAGGCTGATAGCACCTCTTTGGTAATATTTTTCTAGAATAGGAAAGACAGCTTGTGGGCTGAATATAGTAAGTCAGATGAGATAGGAACTATAGATAAGTCTATTAGAGTCTGTATCAAGTCATGATTGAGTCTGTAATAAGCATGTATAGGAATATATCGAGTCTATTATAAGGATATAAAAGGAGAAACCTATGTTGTACAATGGTTATCCTATCAATCAGTTATCCTATTAGATAGTTCTTGTTTCAATGCTTTTTTAGTAGAATAGAGGATACAACAGTTTTGGAGTGGGTAACTTTGGATCGTTGAGTGCATTAAAGTAAGTATATCTACAGCTGAGTGGGAAAACATATAGGGAAGGTCGAGATGATCCAGGCTATGTGTGTATTGCTAAGTAGGAATATAGTAGAGTGGTAAATATAGAGAAGAACATATAGCATGAGAGGGAAAAGAAGTATGTAGAGATAGAAGAGAAGATTTGGAATAGAGTCTATAGTTTATGTATAGACAAAAGGTGCATATATTTTCTCATGCGAGTGCCAAATGAAGAGCGCCTTGTGGTTTTTTTCTGGATGGGTTTCCACATTACATGATGTGTATATGTGTGAATATTGAGTATCTTAGACAAGTGTATATTTATTGTGTTAATGATTGACTGGTCGTTGTGCTTTAAAGAGATGATTTTATGAATGTTGTATGTCGAGTAATGAATATATATGTGATGACTGTTCACTATGCATTTGCAAAATATCACATAAACAAGGGTGAGTAATACTTCTATATTGATATCTAAAGTGAAACCCACCAACCCACCTACCCAGTCTTCACTGGAAACCTTGATGCAGGGACAAGGAATTAAACACCCTCTCACACAACTGTGGAAACATGGTTCTAGAAGTTACCCATAAGAACTTAGATATATTAGGTGAGATTAAATCTACGTCGCAGGTGCTGTCAGTTGGGCTCTTCTCCATTGAGCTAATATATTAGGCTTTGTTGCACTGACTAGAGAGAGGGGACTAAACCTGGGTCGCAGGGGTGAGAAAATCCCAACACTACACCAACATTAAAATAAATATTAAATAAACCAATTACAAATATATTTATAAATAACCAGACCAAAGATCGAATCTTTTTATTCACAAATTCAAACACTTAAAGAAATCACAATGCTGGAAGATTTCATAGTTCCATCAAACACATCATTCCAAATATAAATACCGGCAAACTATTACCATTAAACCAAACATAACCTTAAACAAAATGTTGTAACCAATATCATAAAAGGAGTATAAAATTTACCAAAGGCATGAAGGCCAAGAGACTTTCCATGTTTACTTCCAAATCATGCTGTGAGAAATGCATCTCAAACTAGACCTAGGATCTTGAACAATTTCATCATCAAAGTGTTTGACAAAACATGCAAGAGAAAACAAAGAGAGAGAAAATAGCTGTAACATCACATGTGAAAGGTGTTGATTACATATCATATTATTATCATACATCATTTATAATACAATGTAAAAAATTGAGTGGCTATGTAAGCCAATTGGAGTTGTACATGTGTCAATGTGAGAAATGGCCTCAATCCCCCCTAGGTGGAACAATGGAGACCCAAATCAGCCCAACCAAACTCAAATTAATGTGTTAGTGTTGGTGAGGTATGATGGGTCATTAAATACTCCAAGTCATGTGTGGGTGAGAAGATAGAGGAAAGTGAGGTGCTCTAGGTGGTAATAAATGCTCCTAGGAGAGCTAAAATAGGCCAAATACACCCCTAGCACACTTAGTCAAACCATGGCCCCACAAATAAAGGAGGTAGAAGTCCAATGCATTAAGAGGGAGCACATAGGATAGGTTTACCAGGCCAGGCACTGTTGTACATGTGAACATGCCAAAATAACCAGATATATTGCTAGATTAACTCTCCTAAGTCTAGGCTAACTCTCCTAAGTCTAGGCCATAAGACATCAATTAAATTTAGGAAAATGAAGTAAGCCTAAGGTATAAAATATATAATAAGTATGTATTACTACTCCTACACCCTCCCTTAATCCATACTTAGTACAATTTAGTGATTTTGAGGCCTTGGAAACTAAGGCACAAGTCACGTTTTACAAATTTTATTAATCCATGTAACGGAGGAAAGGAGGAAATCCGCATGGGACAAAACCTCCCCTCAAAAATAGATTATGGAACATAAACAAAATGTGCATATACTACAAACTAAATGAAAATGTTTGGAGGAATATTCTTCTTGGGAAGAAGTGGAATGTGCTCAACCAACTTAGGAACAATTGCATGACGAATCCTTAGACCATGTAGAACAACTGAAATGCACTGATGGGAGAGAGAATGGTTCTCTTCAGACTTGAACTTCAAACCAAATAGGATTCCATGAATGAAAGAGACTGAAAATTATTGAGAATAGGTTACCCCAAGTGATTCATAAGTATCTTGAAGCATAAACTTCAAATGAAGGTTGTAATAAGCTGCAAGAATGTGGAAGAAGAGTCCCAAATACATCGTTGTGATGGAAAAAGGATTCTCCATCTTCATATGAACTTGAAGGAACTCTACTAGTGATGGTGGAGGAATACATGGGAAAAACAATGTGAATCAATGAGAGATGTTCACTTGACATCTAAGCCTCTCCATATTTTGAACCAATACTCTCGTGTGAAGAGAACCCATGTTCTAGAGAAGGCTCACTATGAACATCAACTAACAATACCTCTTCACCATTCATAATAGAATACATAGAGGAGAAGGGTGTAGAATGGAAATCTTCAGCAGTAGTGATGGCAGCAAATCATATGATATCTTCATGAAACATAACTTCTTGATAAGGAGAAGAATCCACAAAGGAAAAAACTTAAGCAGGATCCTTTGCTGAATATTTGGCTACTTCTTCTTCTTCATTTTTAATAGCTTCTTGAGAAATCCATGAGGCTGAGATCATAGGAGGAAGAACACATAAGGAGGTGCCCATTTTATTTCTCTCCATATAGCTCATATATTCTTGTTGTATTCCAAGAGATTCATCTATATTTATCCACAGATTGAATGGGTAATCAGCAGAATCAAGGATGCAGTGGATTGTAGAAGGTATAGCTAGAAACATAGTTATGTAGGATTTATCATCGTCAGTAAGACAAGCATCCTTCTCTTGACGGGACCCCGGTTCTCTCACAGCTCCAATGGACACATCATAGAGACATTGCCTCTTAATATATGCACACATCTTCAACTTCCATTAAGCGTAGTTGAATGGGGAATGGAGAGGAACAAATTTTTAATCCATGAAGTTGTTGTAAAAACCTGCCATGAAAAACACTCACATAAACTAGAAAAATGCCCTAAACAATAACTCAACTGCACAAGATTAGTTGCAGCTCCAACTCTCTCTGATACCATGTGAGAAATGCATCTCAAACTAGATCTAGGAGCTAGAAAAATTTAACCATCAAAGTGTTTGACAAAACATGAAAGAGAAAACAAAGAGACATAAAATAGTTGGAACAATGTCACATGCCCCAAATTGCAAAACATTTTTTGTTTTAAGAAACATTATGTTATATTTTATTACAAAATTTGTAATTAATGACCAAGTGGGGTCAAGGATAATTGAATGTAATTGTTGAATATTTTATTAATTAATAAATGAAATATGAGACAACGGCTTAAGGAGGCTATTAAATGAGTGTTTTACTGGTCACTTGGTGGAGTAGGCTAGGTTGGGAGAAGATTGAAACTTGGAAGCATCCTCAAACTACTTGTAGTTGTTTCAGGATGCAACTTCCCTATTTTTGTGGTCATGTTCCCTAAGAAAGTGGAACAAGAGCAGGTGGCTCAATAAGTGAAAACTGACCCAAAATACCTAGGCATGCTAATAAAACATCCCATTGAAGACAACTGAGGCTTCTCATTCTTGAATTGTGAAAATTTTGGGTGACTTAAGTGCACAAGAAAATTCGATGGAGGGGACTAGCATACATTTGTTTTGAGTGATAAGTGTTGAAGATATGAACTAGTGAAGCTATTCAAAGATGCGTTCATACTGCTGCAAGAAGAACATATTCACTACTGAATACTTAGTAGAGTTGCATAGGATTACTAAACTACATCTCTCACCCAGTACTTATACCAGGTGGACCAAAATACAAGCTCGGGGGTCCTGATATTTGCAGTTCATCTATCTCCAGGAGTTGGCTAGGAGGAAGAGGTTGTAAATAAGAAGGAGTTGCGTTGGATGATTTCACAAATCTCGACGTTTCGATCCCTACTCTGGGATCATCATCAAGAGACAACTGAAGCGTGAGGTAAAATATCAAGAATCCCGTCAGTATTTATAGTTAGTGTGATGCATAACAGGTTCTAGGTTTCTAGGTCGGTTTTAATTTTTTAATTTCTTATATTTTATTTTTTATTTTTAATTTTAATTTTTAATTAATACTATTATAGGAAAATTAGCGAATAAATTAAGAAATCAATAGATTCTACCAAAAGACCAAGGAAGAGAAGGACTAAACACAATAATGAGGACACTAACAAACGCAAAATTTTCCTCCCTTACATAAGAGGTACCACAGATAGATTAGCCAGGACGCTAAAGAGACACAAAATCCAGCTCTTCTTCACACCTCCCAACACCATTAGAAATATGGTAGACTCCCTCAAAGACCCAATCGAACCCAAAGCATACAAAGGAGTCTACTCCATTCCCTGTTCTTGTGACATGCTTTACATAGAAGAGACTGGTCGCTCCATGGAGACTAGGTTTAAGGAACATAGTACCGACCTTAGACATAATAGACACAAGAAATCCGCCCTTCCAGAACACGCGCACAAAACTGGTCACCACATCTGCCTTGAATATGCCAAAGTCATTGCTAGGGAGGACAACCTGTTAAGAAGAAAAATTAGAGAGAAAATCGAAATTAACCTTAATAAGAATTGCCTTAACAGAGATGATGGCGCCAAAATTAGTGATTCTTGGAAACCACTCCTTCACTCCTTGCAAATCAAGGAAAGACGTTTCACCAACGACAAATAGAATTTCCCAACCTTAACTAAACTTTTAGGGAAAGGGTTTTTCCCTTGACTCTTTTGCCACCCTAATTTATCTTTTTGCCTAAGTTCCCCAAACTTTATGTACAACTTTAACCCGAAGCCTTTTTCGTTTTAACCTTCTCTTAGAACCTAAGAAAAAAAATTTAAAGCTATTTCCCACTTTTAGAATAATAATCACATGGTTAGGTTAATTACTAAAAGAAAACCTCTTAACTTTATTAGTTTTAAAATAAAAATTAATAAACATCAAAAAATAATTTTTTTTTAGTAATATTTAAATGTTTTATTAAACTTTATTGTAACTTAAAATTAACATAGTTTTAGTCTTTAACCCTAAAACTTTTTCCATGCCACCCCTATTCTAGAAACCTTTTAACCTTTAAATTAAAAATTAATTTCCCTTTCAAGTTAGTTTTCTAACCTTTGTTAGATTATCTACTTGATCCCTCTTTTTAAAATTTATTAACATAAAACGTTTTCAAAAATTTTATTATTAAAATTTTTAATATTAAAAAAAAAACTTGAAAACTAAAAATTTATAACTTTCTAAAAAGTAATATATTTAACTAGAAAACTCTTAATAAAAACTTTGTATATATCTTCAACCTAATAATCTAGGTTTTATAAAAATTAAAATAAAAACAAACATATTTAAATCTACTATTTTAAAACCTTAGTTTAATTTTCCCATAATAGTATTAATTAAAAATAAAAATTTGAAAATTGAAAATAAAATACAAGAAAATAAAAAATTAAAACTCACTTAGAAACCTAGAACCTATTATGCATCACACTAACTATAAATACTGACGGGATTCTTGATCTTTTACCTCACACTTCAGTTGTCTCCTAATGATGATCCCAAAGTAGGGATCGAAACGTTGAGATTTGCGAAATCATCCAACGCAGCTCCTTCTTATTTACAATTCTCCACTGTGTAAATGACTAATTTCAAATAGTTCAAATCCCTCCATGGAAGGGATGTCTTGAATGATGTGAAGCTTTTCGAATCAATCCATACTAAGATCGCCCAGAAGTCAACAAACTCAGAATTTTTAAAATCTTGCAGAAACAAAAAAATTATCCAATGCTTTGCTCTGGTTAACCACCACCTCAACACAACAAGGAATCACTCGCTCTTCACTGAACTAAACCTGTCTTTAATCAGAAGTGAACTAAAGAGAACACATGATGAAATCAATCGCCTAATAGAAAAAGCCTGTAGACTCCACCTCTCACTCGCCAACACTATCAACGCTGACCTATGGAATCGTATAGACTATGCGATGGATATGAAGAAAGAATGCCAATGGAGAAAAGTGACCCTCAAGAAACAGTGTAAATTCGAAAACCTACTCCACGCACATCAACCCAGGTCGATACAGCATGACAAAGTAAAGAAGACCAACGTCATCAATCTCTCCAATGCCATTCTTTCTGAAAATGACACCAGAGTTTTGGAATATGGGTTAAACTTTTCCATCGTGCCGAGCAAGGTTCCGGTAAAAGAACTCATGTGCAGCATTGAAAATGCTATCACACACCTACCTGAAAATAGCGCTGAAGAGTCCAGACAAGAATGTGTTGTCATTCTTCGGCATGCTAGACCTCCAAAACTGAATATTTCCAAAGAAGAAAAAATAGCTTTACTTAATCTTAGAAAAAACCAACAAATAAAGATTATCAAAGTAGATAAAGGTAATGCTACTGTAGTCATGAACACAGAGGATTATAACAATAAAATGATTGAACACTTGGCCTACGGCAGCTAACATCAACTAAGTAAAGACCCAGGTAAAAGGTTTCACAAAATAGTCCACAACACCATCATAAACTCTAACTTAGATGATCATTTGAAGAAGAAACTACTTCCCAAGGAAGGAAATGCCCCCTGGATCTATGGGCTTCCAAAAATACTTAGGAATGGCACTCCCCTTCACCCAATTGTAAACACAATTGGCTCTCCTACCTATAAACTTGCCAAATACCTTGCGATCTTACTCAAACCCTTGGTAGGAAAAACAAAATCCTTTGTGAAAGACTCCACTAGCTGGGTCCAAGACATTTGCAATGAGACCCTGAAGGATAATGATATCCTCGTAAGATTCGACGTAGTTTCCCTTTACACTAAAATTCCCATCGATGAAGCCATTACAACCATAAAAGACTTAATGGATGATGACACTGCCAAACTAGTTGAGTTTTTTTCTAAAGACCACCTTCTTTACTTTTCAACAAGTTTTTTACGAACAAGTCGAGGGAGTAGCTATGGTCTCACCCTTGTCCCCCATAGTAGCCAATCTTTACATGGAAATGTTTGAAAAACGTGCCATAAATAGTTTCCCCCTCAAACCTAAAAGATCAAAACGCTATGTAGATGACACAGATGTCGTCTAGCCACATGGTACAAACACTCTTAACCAATTTCTGGAACATCTCAACAACCAAAATGACAACATCAAATCCACCATGGAGATCAAAGAAAACAACTGACTTCCCTTTTTGGACATCCTCATATCAAGAAATGAAGATGGTTCGTTCTCACACCAAGTTTATAGGAAAAAGACCCACACCGATAGGCATTTACATGCCAATTCTCATCATTTCCCACCTCAAAAGGTTGGTGTGATCAACACCCTTGTAACAAGAGCTCTAAGGATCTCAGACAAGGATCACGTCAAAGAAGAAATTGACCATTTAACAAAAGTGTTCAAGAATATTGGATACAGTAGCAAACAAATTAAGAAATCAATAGCTTCTTCCAGAAGACCAAGGAAGAGAAGGACTAAAGACAAGAATGAGGACACTAACAGACGCAAAAATTTCCTCCCTTACATAAGAGGTACCACAGACAGATTATCTAGGACGCTAAAGAGACACAAAATCCAGGTCTTCTTCATACCTCCCAACACCACTAGTAATATGGTAGACTCCCTCAAAGACCCAATCGAACCCAAAGCATACAAAGGAATCTACTCCATTCCCTGTTCTTGTGACATGCTTTACATAGGAGAGACCGGCCGCTCCATGGAGACTAGGTTTAAGGAACATAGTGCCGACCTTAGACATAATAGACACAAGAAATCTGCCCTTGTGGAACACGCGCACAAAACCGGTCACCACATCTGCCTTGAAGACGCCAAAGTCATTGCTAGGGAGGACAACCTGTTAAGAATAAAAATTAGAGAGAAAATCAAAATTAACCTTAATAAGAATTGCCTAATAGAGACGATGGCGCCAAAATTAGTGATTCTTGGCAACCACTTCCTCGCTCCCTGCAAATCAAGGAAAGACGTTTCACCAACGACAAATAGAATTTCCCAACCTTAACTAAACTTTTAGGGAAAGGGTTTTTCCCTTGACTCTTTTGCCACCCTAATTTATCTTTTTTCCTAAGTTCCCCAAACTTTTTGTACAACTTTAACCCGAAGCCTTTTTCGTTTTAACCTTCTCTTAGAACCTAAGAATTTTTTTTAAAATCTATTTCCCACTTTTAGAATAATAATCACATGGTTAGGTTAATTACTAAAAGAAAACCTCTTAACTTTATTAGTTTTAAAATAAAAATTAATAAAAGTAAAATAATTTTTTTTTTAATAATATTTAAATTTTTTTTAATAAACTTTATTGTAACTTAAAATTAACATACTTTTAGTCTTTAACCCTAAAACTTTTTCCATGCCACCCTACTGTTGAAACCTTTTAACCTTTAAATTAAAAATTAATTTCCCTTTCAAGTTAGTTTTCTAACTTTTTTTAGATTATCTACTCAATCCCTCTTCTTAAAATTTATTAACATAAAAAGTTTTAAAAAATTTTATTATTAAAATTTTTAATATTAAAAAAAAACTTGAAAATTAAAAATTTATAACTTTCTAAAAAGTAATCTATTTAACTAGAAAACTCTTAATAAAAACTTTGTATATATCTTAAACATAATAATCTAGGTTTTATAAAAATTAAAATAAAAACAAACATATTTAAATATACTATTTTAAATCCTTATTTTAATTTTCCCATAATAGTATTAATTAAAAATAAAAATAAAAAAATTAAAATTAAAATTAAAAAATTAAAATTAAAATACAAGAAATTAAAAAATTAAAACCAACTTAGAAACCTAGAACTTGTTATGCATCACATTAACTATAAATATTGATGGGCTTCTTGATCTTTTACCTCACGCTTCAGTTGTCTCTGATGATGATCCCAGAGTAGGGATCGAAACGTCGAGATTTGCGAAAACATCCAACGTAGCTTCTTCTTATTTACAATTCTCCACTGCGTAAGTGACTACTTTCAACCAGGAATAGGTTCCTTAAGTTGTTGTCACCTCTTCTACATTTCCAGGTTATACATGATTTATCTAGTTTTCTAATTGCATATTTACATCTAGAAGGATTGAGTTTAGGCAATAATGTGTTAATCTTCTGTTCTATTGTTGTTAGGGTTAGTTAATGAAATATTTTACCGTGAAAAAATAGTCAAATGCTAGATTAGATATAAATTAGGGTAAATAGTTAGAACAATTTCCATTTTTATTGATAGATTAAAAAATACTTAAATGTATTTTTCCACACCTTTTAAAGGTAGTACTCTAGTAAAATAGGTTAGGTTAAATTCAGTTAAAGAATTGAATGAAGTATGCATGAATGTGTTTATTTCCTTCTACAGGTTTCATAAGAGTTAATCATAAGTATCTTTTTCCTTTCTATTTAGATTTTTTCCTTAGAGAGAGTACTCTATAATAATATTAACAAATATGTCTCTAAGAAAGATTTAAAATATATATATATATATATACTTACTTAATTACATAGTGGATAAATGATTTATTGTAAGCCTATTATTATAGTAACCCAAAAGGCATTATACAAACTAAAAAATAAATAAGTAGGGTTAACTTAAAGAAATAGTAAATAAGGCTAGAAATTTACTAAGATAATTTCATCATTAATCTAAGTAAAATGAAACTAGAATAACATTATAATCAAATACTAACTATGTATTATTTTAAGAGTAATTAGGGTTTTATAAATAAAACCTATTTTGAAGAAACTGTCAAATATGACTATCATTACCTTCTCTTTTACTAGCAGTGGGATTATCCAATTTCAGCCAAAAATTAACTAACCATACATTCTTCTTTTGTATAACCACAATTATCTAAGAGATGAATGTTCACAATTAAATAAATTTTTTCCATGAGAAACAGTATTAAAACTATATGGTAATTTTAAACTAAGAAAGTAAATAAAAACCTTTCAACACATTTCTAACCCAGGAATTACAGTAAAGAAATAGGTTGTATAAACCACCTTTATTCTATTTATTTATTGAAGTAATTGTTATTGACATTAAAAATCAAATTATATTCTAAAAACCAACTGTATGAACATTTCATTTAACTTTTAAACATAATCAAAACAAATATCAATTGCAGTAACAACAAATCTGTTTAGGTTAATTTAAAAAGAATTGAAGATAAACCAGAACAGATAAAAGAATATCATAGCATGCTATATTTTTCTTAAAACCACGATATGTATAAATTATCGATTATATAAGTTACAAAACAGTAGGCTTAAATCTTATTCAAAATTTAAACAACATCTAAACCCTAATTTAAATTTCCAAAACCAATACTATCCATACAATATACAACCTAATGGCCTTTTAACAACAAGAGTCACGGCTTAAAAAGAATATCTGAAATACAAATGTTGTAAGTTAAGCTATGGCCAAGAGGACCTCATGAACATTTCTTAAAATCATGGCCAAACGAGCCCCCAAAGGAAACAAAATACATTGTAACCACGGTCGAGCGGTGTTTTCAAGATAATCGAATAGTATTGACCTTAAAACCCCATAAAACCATTGCAGGAGATAACCTCAAGCAACACCGAGGCTTACCTGAATGGTCACGAAGCCTGGAATCCCTACATGGAGTTTTTATGGCATTTTCTAGCATAGAGCATCCACTTTAAAAGCATACCCACAAGTAAAATAAAAACACTGAGTGAGAAACTCATACAAATGACAAAGTTAATAAATTGTAAACAAGTGTAAAATAGTTATAAGTTCCAAAGAAAACAGCTCACCTGAAGAATTTAACCTCGGCCCATACTCGGTAGCAAGAATAGACCCTAGCCACCAGAAACCATTATGCTGAGAAACGATGGAAGCACTATGAGGAAACCATGGCAAGAAAGTCCAAACCAATGCCAAGGTAAACCAGAAACCAAGCTCACACTACAGAGTGTATACCACTACACCAGTGTCGAAGAATGGGTCACACAGAGGCATACTAATGGCAACAAAGACCACTTATCCATAAAGATAAGAAATGGAAATGAAACCCTCATATGCCAAGAAGAGCAAGGGTGCTAAGAACTCTCACATGTAAAGGTAATCCATAGAAATGGAAGCTCTCGTTTGTAGCAGGAGAGAAACGGTGAGGCCATGTGGCCATGAGCCTGGGGCCCTCTCATTCCAGAGCATTGATAAAAGTTAGGTAAATGCGATTTTTTACGGTTTAGGAGAAACTTATATGTTGAAACCCAAAGGTCAAAACCCTGACCAACAAACATCAACCACATGGCTTCAGATATATTTGCAAAATGTGGGTTTCGTATTATAGTTCAAGGCCTCTTTGGAGGAGTGTGCATACAAATATGTTTTATAAAAAAAACTATTGTTAAAAGACTTGTTGATGTCATTCATTATCATTTCAATTAAATGTGTATAATATAACCCTTACTTCATTAGGATAATATTTCATAATGATAATATGCATGATTATAATTTAAAAAGGAAACAATATTGGAAGTAATCAATGCTTAAACTAGGGTTAGTTTTTATATTATGAACCTTGTAAATGGGAAAGAACCCATATAACGAAATCATTAACCTTGATAGCATAATAAACACCCCCCTATAAACAACTATGGATTTTGTAAAAAGACCTTGTAAAGAAACTTAGGGAAATTTTTGGTTAAAACACTTATGTGTATAAGCTTGCATCAATAGATAGTTTCATAGCTTAATTTCTTAATGTAAGTACTTCTAAACTTAGCTTTGATATAGGGAAATAATAATTATTACATCGTATTTCCTAAAGAGATGAAGTCATGTGAAAGCTATGTTGAATAAATTTTATAGGGAATAATCTTTCACTCCTTACACAAAGTAGTAACACTAGTATTTTTCAATACAATATTCATAATATTATATTTTTACTTGATGAATACCTAAGCAATTAGAAGTTTATTCCTGCATGACATCCTTAGTCTTATGTTGATTATTACATGAGTATACCTATATTTAGTTTTCCTAGTTTAAATAGCATTGATTATTGTTGAAATAAATACCCTTGGAATTACCATAGTATCAAGTAATAAGGTATTAAAGGACCTATTTTACAATTTAACTTTCACTGGAATTACATACAGGAGCTAAACTGATAATAGACTGATAACAATTAGATGAACTAGTTATACCTAAAGCAAATGGAAGAACAATTGTGATGATGTTCAGTTTACTAGACACTTATGTTAGGTCAGAAACCTAATTAAAACATAAATATCAACGATACCTCATTTATTTGCTCAAAGCTGTAAAATAAATAAAATTTACTAGCATTATATTTGATGCTAGTTGAGATAATAATCTCAATATGGAAAATGGTGATAAAACGTCTTACCCATAAAGGACCTATAAAAGAAGCATCACTTCATTGCATTAGCTAAAAAGCTAAGTAAGCCTCCATCTCAATTGAAGTTCCTTCATATTTTTACAAAACAGTAGCACCTAGTAATTAAACAGATGTTTCAATTCATGTTGTTCCAAATCATAACCTGGTAAATCAAATCCTTAACAATGATTTATGAAAGCAATCAATTAAGTGTAAAGAACTAGAAATTAACAAGAATCACATTCTAGTTTAAGCCTGTTTAGGTTAACCGTTAATAGTTAAATGTTCCCTAGTAGTGGCGATTGCAAACATTTCATGTCATATGAAAATTTTTACATTTTTATGATTCTTTGGAGTATTACATGTAGTATCAGAGCACAAGTTTAGACACTATGAGATTTATGGAGATCCACATAGGAAGAATTATTAGTACACTAGTGATAGTAGCGAAGATAATTATGATTCAAGAAAAAGAAAATTTAAACCTTATGAAGAAATTTCATGAGAATTTACAAAAATAAAACCAACAACTTTCAATGGTGAAACTGAGAAAGGAGAAGATATTGACTCATGGTTGTCTAGGATGAAGAAGTATTTTCAAATTTATAATTACTCTAATTAGCTAAAAGAAAGAATGGCCATTTACAACCTAACTGGGAAGGCAGAGATTTGGTGGCAGGACCTAAAACGAGTAAAAGGTATTAGGGAAAAGAACATTAACTGGAGTACCTTTAAGAAATAATTCAAAAAGAATTTATTGTCAGAACCATACTACGAAGAGCGAGCTAAGGAATTTTATGAACTAAAGCTCGGAACAATGAACATGAAAGAATTAAACAGTAAATTTTTAAGTCTGCTACGTTACGTACCTTACATTTTCGATGAGAAGCCTAAGGTACAATGGTTTCTAAGTTGTTTACATTTTCATATAAAAGATAGAATTGAATACTATAATCCAAAAACATTAGAGGAAACTATGTGAAAGGCGAATTTTTTCTATGAGCAGAACCGCAAAAAGGAAAGTACGTCAAACTGGAAGGCTAAAAGATCTAATAATTTTGAATAAAAGAATAAGGTTTTGTAGCTAACCGTAGTTTTAGGAATAATAACACACGTAATTTTCCGAATAAGAATTTCCAAGGGAATAAAGGTAATTCACAATTAAACCCAAATGGTCCTAGAATTAAAGAACCTACTAATAATCACAGCATTTACACTAAGAATAATGAACGTAAATAACCAGTAAAATGTTGGGAATGTAACGGTCCTCATTATGCATCAATTTTCCCTAACTGAAAGAAGACTGTCAGCAACATACATATGGTGCAAGAGGAGATGATTTCTTGTGACTTAGCAAGGACAATGCCCATGATCAACACAACACTGGAAAACAAGCAGGAGGATTATCAAAATTCCATGGTGGAAGTAGAATGTAAGATGAATCAAACACCTATATTTATCTTAATTGACCCAGGGGCTAGCTTAAGTTATATTTCTCTCGATTTAGTAGAAAAATGCAAGTTATCACTAGAAAAGTTTGCAAAGTCATGGTTAGTTCAGCTAGATACTGGAGCAAAAATAAAAGTGATTAGTTTTGTAAAAGATTGTATTGTAGACATGGATCAGTTTGAAACCTCTGTGAATCTTAATGTACTTCCTTTAGGTTCTTATGATATGTTAATTGGTATGGACGGGTTAGAACAACATAGAGTATTTATCAACTGTCTCGATAAAACTTTTACTTGCATAAATAATGGAGGAGAAACAGTAAACATAAGAGGAATCCCTAGGAAAACAGCTATCAAACAAATCTCTTTCTTTCAATTAAAGAGAGTTGTTCGGAAGGGTTGCAAATCCTTTGATACAACTCTAATTAATGAAGAACATACTAATAATGAACATAAACTAAAACTGGAAGATATTCCAATCTTGAGGGGGTATTTGAATGTATTACTGGAAGAAATTGTAGGGCTGCCTCCAAAGAGGGAGTTAGACTTCACTATTGAGTTGGTACCTGGTGCAGTGCCCAGCTCAAAATCCCCTTATCATATGAATATATTGGAATTAAATGAATTAAGATCACAATTAAAAGAAATTATTGATAAAAATTATATCAGACCTAGTGTGTCTCCTTGGGGAGCACCTCTTATTTTCTTTAAAAAGAAGGACGATACTCTATGCTTATGTATAGATTACCATCAACTTAATAAAATGACCATTAAAGATAGATATCCGTTGCCCACCATAGATGATCTATTTGATCAGCTGTGTGGAGAAACTGTATTCTCAAATATTGATTTACGATCTGGTTATCACCAGGTTCAAATCAAAGATGAATACATCTTTAAAACACCTTTTAGGACCAGATATGGTCACTATGAGTTTTTTGTTATGCCATTCGGGTTTACCAATGCCCCGACTGTCTTCATGTTCTTAATGAATAATGTGTTGCATAAATACCTTGATAAATTCATGGTGGTATTCATTGATGACATTCTAATTTATTCTAAGTCTAAAGAAGAACATGAGGAGCACTAAAAAATTATTGTACAAGAATTATGAGAACATCAGCTTTATGTAAAATTTAGTAACTGTGATTTCTTTAAGGATAAAATATAGTACTCGGGCCATGTAGAACAAGGGATCTCAGTCAATCCAGAAAAGATAAAAGCAATTGAAGAATTGCCAGTCCTAAAGGATGTAACTAACGTGCGGTCATTCATGGGTATTACTGGATATTATCGAAGACTCATTGAAGGTTTTTCAATAATTACAAATCCCGTAACTTCTTTACAGAAGAAAGGGAAGAAATTAGAGTGGAGTCAAAAGTGTGAAGAAAGTTTTTAAAAGTTAAAAAAATTACTAACTACTATACCAATCTTAATAATTGTTGATCCTAATAAAGACTTTATAGTTTGTACTAATGCATGCAACGACGGTCGAGGTGGAGTTTTAACTCAGGAAGGACACCTAATTGCATATGATTCTAGGAAGTTTAAGATTCATGAGAAAAAATATGCAACCTACAACTTAGAGTTGGTTGCCGTCATACATGCTTTGAATATGTGGCGCCATCACTTAATCGGAAGAAAATTTATATTAATGACAGATAATAAAGGATTAAAATATTTGTTGGATCAAACTAAATTAAACGCAAGGCAATCTAGGTGGCTAGATTTCCTTAGCGAGTACGATTTTGAAATCTAACATATTAAGGGAAAAGAAAATAAGGTTGCTGATGCTCTAAAAAGAAATGCAAAACTAAATTTTGTAGCAGCAATTAGCACTTATAAAACAAATTTAGAAGAACAGCTAGAGGAAGGAGTGAGATTCGATGAAAACTATCAAAAATTACAAGCAAAAGTAAAATAAAATTTAACATAAAGTTTAAGTATAGGGTATATTCTAAACGAAAAAGGATTATTACTATATAAAGAGAGGCTATATATACCTAATGTACCTAACATTAAGTTACTTATTTTAAATGAAATTCATAAGAATCCTTACTTAGGACATCTCGGTTATCAGAAGACTATAACCATGTTGTGAAAGGACTATTTTTGGCCAAACATGAAGAATGAACTGGCAGAATACATTGCCAAGTGTTTTGAATGTCAACAAGTTAAGACTGAATACCAGCATCTAGCCATATTACTACAGCCATTACCTATCCTTAGCTGAAAGTGGGAAATAATCAGTCTTGATTTTATTACAAGTCTACCTAGAAATCAAAATCTAAATGACTCGATAATGGTAGTAGTTGATAAACTTAGTAAAGTAGCTCATTTTATACCTATAAAAACCACTTACAAGGCTGCTAATATTGCTAATATATTCACGAAACAAATATTTCATTTACATGGGATACCGAAAGTAAAAATTTCTGACTCATACCCTAAGTTTACGGGAAATTTCTCGTAGTCTTTGTTTAAAGGACTGAATACTACTTTAAATTTCAACACCTCTTTTCATCCCCAGACGGATGGACAGACTGAAAGAGTGAATGAGGTGTTCGAAGATATGTTCATCTAGAAGAATTGAGTTTAAGAAATAATGTGTTATGCTTCTGTTTTGTTGTTGTTAGGGTTAGTTAATGAAATATATTACTATGAAAATATAGTCAAATGTTGGATTAGATATAAATTAGGGTAAATGATTAGAAGAATTTTCAGTTTTACTGATAGATTAAGAAATACCTAACTGTATTTTTTCACACCTTTTAACGGTAGTACTCTAGTACAATAGGTTAGATTAGATTCAATTAAAGAATCGAATGAAGTATGCATGAATGTGTTTATTACCTTCTACAGGTTTCATAAGAGTTAATCATAAGTATGTTTTTCCTTTCTATTTAGATGTTTTCCTTAGATAGAGTACTCTGT
>LPNX010727375.1:91114-120106 GCA_001517045.1 Pseudotsuga menziesii
AAATATGACTATCATTACCTTCTCTTTTACTAGTAGCATGATTATCCAATTTCACCTAAAAATTAACTAAACCATATATTCTTCATTTGTACAATGACAATTATCTAATAGATGAATATACACAATTAAATACATTTTTTCCATAAGAAACAGTGTTAAAACTGTATTGTAATTTTAATCTAAGAGAGTAAATAAAAACCTTTCAACACATTTCTAACCCAAGAATTACAATAAAGACTTAGGTTGTATAAACAACCTTTCTTCTATCTATTTACTGAAGTAATTGTTATTGATAGTAAAAATCAAATTATATTCTAAAAACCAACTCTCTCAACATTTTGTTTAACTTTTAAACAAAATCAAAACGAATATCAATTGCAGTAACAATAACTATGTTCAGGTTAATTTAAAAGGAATTGGAGATAAACCAGAACAGATAAAAGAATCTCATAGCATGCCATCTTTTTCTTAAAACCACAGTATGTATACATTATCGATTATATAAGTTACAAAACAATAACCTCAAATATTATTCAAAATTTAAACAACACCTAAACCCTAATTTAAATTTCCAAAACCAATACAATATCCATACAAGATACGACCTAATGGCCTTTTAACAACATGAGTCATGGCTTAAAAATCCTATCCAAATTACAAGTGTTGTAAGTCAAACTATCGCCGAGAAGGACTCATGAACATTTCTTAAATTCATGGCCAAATGACCCTCCAAAGTGAACAAACTACATTGTAACCATGACTGAGATGTATTTCTAAACTAATTGAATAGTATTGACCCTAAAACCCCATACAACCATTGCAGGAGAAAACCTCAAGAAATATCGAGGATTATCAGAATGGGCATGAAGCTTGGAATCCCTATGTGGAGTTTTTATGGCGTCTTCCATCACATAACCTCCACTTTAAAAGCCTCCACAAGTAAAATAAAAGCACTGAGTGAGAAACTCATACAAATGACAAAGTTAATAACTTGTAAACAAGTGTAAAATAGTTATAAGTTTCAAAGAAAACAACTTAACCAAAGAAATTGACCTTGGCCCATACTCAGTAGCACGAATAGACCCTAGCCACCAAAAAACATTACACCGAAAAACAATAGAAGCACTATCAGGAAACCCTTGCAAGAAAGTCCAAACCAACGCCAAGGTAAACTCGCAACCAAGCTCACACTACAGAGTGTATACCACTACACCAGTGCCAAAGAATGGCTCACATAAAGGCATAGTAATGGCGACAAATACCACTCAGCCACAAAGATAAGAAATGGAAATGAAACCCCCATACACCAAGAAGAGAAAGGGTGCTAAGAACTCTCACAGGTAAAGGGAATCCATGGGAATGGATGCTTTCATTTGCAGTAGGAGAGAAACAGTGAGGCCGTGAAACGATGAGCTTGCGGTCCTCTCATTCCAGAGCATTGATAAAAGTTAGGTAAATGTGATTTTTTAGGGTTTAGTAGAAACATATATGGTGAAATGCAAAGGTCAAAACCCTAACCAACAAACATCGACCACGTGCCTTCAGATATATTTGTGAAATGTGGGTTTCGTATTATAGTTTGAGGCCTCTTTGGAGGAGTCTACATAGAATATGCTTTATAAAACAACTATCGTTAAAAAACTTGCTCATGTCATTCATTATCATTTCATTTAAATATGTATATTATAACCCTTACTTAATTAGGATAATACTTCATAATTATTATATGCATGATTATAATTTAAAAAGGAAACAATATTGGAAGTAATCTGTGCTTAAACTAGGGTTAGTTTTTATATTATCAACCATGTAAATGGGAAAGAACCCATATAAGGAAATCATTAACATTGATAGCATAATAAACATCACCCTATAAAGGACTATGGATTTTGTAAAAAGACCTTTTAAAGAAACTTAGGGCATTTTTTGGTTAAAACACTTATGTGTATAAGCTTGCATCAATAGATAATTTCATAGCTTAATTTATTAATGTAAGTATTTTTAAACTTAACTTTGATATAGGGAAATAATAATGATTACATAGTATTTCGTGAAGAGATTAAGTCATGTGAAGGCTAGGTTGAATAAATTTTATAGGGAATAATCTTTCACTCCTTACACAAAGTAGTAACACTATTATTTATCTATATAATATTCATAATATTATATTTTCACTTGATGAATACCTAAGCAGTTAGAAGTCTATTCTTGCATGACATCTTTAGTATTATGTTGAATATTATATGACTATACCTATATTTAGTTTCCCTAGTTTACATAGATTTGATTATTGTTGAAATAAATACCCTTGGAATTACCATAGTATCAAGTAATAAGGTATTAAAGGACCTATTTCATAATTTACCTTTCACTAGAATTACATACGGGAGCTAAACTGATAATAGACTGATAAATATTAGATGAACAAGTTATAGCTGAAGGAAATGGAAGAACAACTGAACTATGTTTACTTTACTAGACACTTATGTTATCAGAAAACTAATTAAAACATAAAGAACAATGATACCTCATTTATTTGCTCAAAGTTGTAAAATAAATAAAATTTACTAGCATTATATTTTATGTTGGTTGAGATAATAATCTCAATCTGGAAAATGGTAACAAAACGTCTTACAAATAAAGGACCTTTTAAGGAAGCATCACTTCACTGCTTTAGCTAAAAATCTAAGTAAGCCTCGATCTCAACTGAAGTTCCTTCATATTTTCACAAAATAGTAAAACAAACTTAGCACCTAGTAATTAAACAAATGTTTCAATTCATGTCGTTCCAAATCATAACCTGGTAAATCAAATCCTTAACAATGATTTATGAAAGCAAACAATTAAGTATACAAAACTAGAAATTAAGAAGAATTAGATTCTAGTTTAAGCATGTTTAGGTTAACCGTTAACAGTTAAATGTTCCCTAGTAGTGGTGATTGCAAACATTTAATGTCATATGAAAATTTTTAAATTTTTACGAATTTTTGATGTATTAGAAACAACACATGTGAAAGGTGCTGATTACATATCATATTATTATCATACATCATTTACAATACAATGGAGAAATTCACATGGCTCTGGAAGCCAATTGCAGTTGTACATGTGTCAATGTGAGAAATGACCTCAATCACCCTAGGTGGACCAATGGAGACTCAAATCAGCCCAAACAGACTCGAGGTGATGTGGGAGTGTTGGTGAGGTGTGATAGGTCATTAAAGACTCCAAGGAATGTGTGGGTGAGAAGATAGAGGAAAGTGTGGTGCTCTAGGTGGCAATAAATGATCCTAGGAGAGCTAAAACAAGATAAATACACCCCTAGAACACTTAGTAAAACCAGGGCCCCACAAATCAAGGAGGTAGCACTCCAATGCATTAACGAGGGAGCACATGGGCTAGGTTGACCAAACCAGGTGATGTTGTATGTGTGGAGATGCCAAAATAACCAGATATATTGCTGGATTAACTCTCCTAAGTCTAAACCATAGGACATCAATGAAATTTAGCAAAATAAAGTTAGCCTAAGGTCTAAACTATATACTAAGGATGCGTTACTTCTCCTACACATGCTATTAAAATATTAACACTCCTAAACCTTATTTCACCCATCCCAGCCATCAAATCGTGTAAGGATTGGGTGCTAGTCTGTTATTTAAACACTAAATTTTGGGCTAGTAAAAAAACAAAGCTACCATCCCGTCTACCACACATATCCTTTCAAAACCACATGTTCACCAATCGCATCATTTATCAAGCGATGGCATCATATGTGAAATTGCATAGAAATGGAACTGTAAATCTTAAAAAGAAAACACATTATTTAGAATACTGAGCCAAATTAACCAAATGAATATTTCATTACGAGTCATTTGAAATCCAAAATCTAGTTCATTACAAAGGGTAAACCATACATAGAGATGAGTATTCTTAAACCAGACCCAACATCAAAATTTACAAATGACAGAGACATGAAATTTTTTTATACAGTTGTGTTTACCAAATACCCAAAACAATTTAATAAACCCCAAACAATGAATGGATCAAAGCGTACATTCCCTATACCCAAGATTCAAAACCATCTGATACAACATATCAAGTGTAAAGGCCCATTCCCAATTCTGGTCTTTCTAGGAGTTCCTAGGTAGAGTGTGCAACCCATAGCTCGACATTTTAAACCACTTAGAGTACCCATGCTCTACTCACCTACAAAACGAAACAATTTAGATAAAAGTATGCCATTCAAACGATAAAACCAAACAAACAATGCATGGGTGAAAACCAATGATGAATGCATACCTGTCTACAAGCACAGAGCATGTTTGTTGTGCAGCATGGGTGCGGAGCTCTCACCTAGAGCATGAGACCTCCATCTCAACCACAACGAAAACCAAAAGAATGACATCAAAAACCTAACACAACGCTTAAGGAAGACAGTCTACAAAATCCAAGGCACATTCAATGCGGCAACCTATCCACCACCTCCATGCAAATAAAAAACCGACATTTGCATAGTCTAGTTTCACATTTCTCACCATGTTTAAAAACCCATCACCTTAAGTCTTAAACCCCTCACCATAGCGAAATTGTAAGTTTTAAGCGATAGTTTCAATGGCATGGAATATTCCATAACACTATCCCCTCCCACACAATAGGTTAAGTATAAAATATTACATCCATGGTTTTTAAACCTTCAACATATAGTTTATGTAATGCGCACACGCACGCACACACACACACACACACACACACACACACACACACACACACACACACACACACATATATATATATCATAACCCCCGTCTTACCATAAATACAAGGTGTAGTCTATGATTAGGACTCTTTGTCCTATTTTAACTTTTGAACATGGGAATAGTGTTGTTTAGGTGTAGAATGTTGTAGATGTTAGGATGATGTGTTTGCCACAATCACAATACTAACTTCACCGGCAAAATCACCTGCATAGGAAAATAAAAACATGCATTAGCTCATGATGAACTAAGTAAGCCCTATAGCATAGGAACCTTACCTTTCGGAGTGGACCTTTAAAGGATAGAACCCCATCATTACACCCCTTGACATACAAAGGAAACTCAACCTCTTCATAATAAACCATAAACGAGTTAAATACATGTAAAACAAAATTAAGACGTAAAAAAAAAACAAGTATCGACAAATGTTAGTAATTAGTATAGACAGGAAAAGCAATCTTATAAACATGTTGAAGTATAGAACAAAATTATGTAAGACATCATCATCACCCAAGAAAAACAAATAAGGAAAATAGTAGACAAAACTTAGGTTCAGTTCTGCAAACATGTTTTATTCCACAGTAGAAAATGAATGTCCTCAAGATCTTGTAGTTATTTATCCTATGAATTTATTTATTTATTTATGGATTTTAGGGACATTACAAGTGGTATCAGACTCTAGATTCAAACACAAAAGAACTATAGGGCGCTACCAAACATTTTTTCTAGAAATAAACATTTCAAACCAGTATTTGAAATTTTGTTAACTAAAAGAAAAGTATTTGTTATTAAATGTTTTAATTGCATGATTTAAATAACATTCCAGATCATGAATACAGAAGAAGACAATAGTCGACAAGGAAATATGAATTCCCCAACATGGGAAGAAGAACTGGTGGTAGAGTTAAACTCTGATCTAATGATAACCATAGAGAGTCTGCAAGTAGACTTACAAATCTTCAAATATGACAATATGAATGAAAGAAAAGAGTAGAAAGCAATTAATGAATTTGTACTTCGGAACATGACAGGAGGAAACCCTCATGGATAGCTTACCCATTCAACCAATAAATCTAAGGAAGGTTATAATCATAAATGGTCCAACAACCCAAAGGAAGTGGGTAAAGAAGAGCATACACTTGAATTTCTAGAAAGAGACTATCATAGTATTTCCAGTGATAACTCCCTTTCTCCTTGCAAAAAAAGGAAGAAAAATCATGACAACCTCCAACGAGAATTTCGAAAGATAAAAGCCCCAACCTATGAAGGAGAGATGAGCACAGGGGAGAAATCTAAATAATGGCTTGTAGGTATGAGCAAATACTTCTGAGTACACAACTACTCTAGTGAGATGAAATCCCATCCAACCATCTATAATTTAAATGGAAAAGAAGCTAGATGGTGGAGATACCTAAAGCATCCCAAAAAGGATGAGGTAAAAGAAATCAGACAGAGTAACTTTCATAGAATATTTCAGGAGAAATACAAATCTGAGAGATTCTTTGAAAAGAAAGTGAAAGGATTTCATGAATTAAGGATGGGATCCATGACCATGGATTCTTTCATTAACAGATTTTTGGATTTGTTACACTATGTGCCTTACATAAAGGATAAAATGGTGAAGATACAATAGTTTTTGGGATTTCTTCCTCCCAAATTTTTGGGAGAGAATTGAGTTTGACATGCCTAAAACTCTGGACACTACCCTACAGAAAGCTATAATTTTCTATGAGCATGGACAGCTAGGGAATGAAAACATCAATAGAATTAGAGACAGTTCTAGAAACTTCTTAGACAACCATAAGCCTGGTTTCAAACCACCACCTTAAAGAAATCAAAACAATAGTTTTCTAGCAAACAGAAACTTCAACAAGACAGGTGCAAAGCCAAATGTGCCTACACCAAATGCCAACAAACGAACAGTAAACGAAGGAGCCAATGTTTCCCCAATGCCAATTAAATGTTAGAAATGCCAAGGACCCCACTATGCCAGATATTGTACAAACAAGACTAATGGAGTCTTGCACAATATACATGAATACCCAATGGTAGAAGACATAGCTGACAAGTATACTATTAGGCTAGTAGCTACTATCATAAAAACAGAAGGTAAGGTTTCAAACACTTCTATTTCAATTTTGATTGATCCCGGTGCTTTTTGAAGCTAAGTATCACCAAAGATCACTGAAACATTTAAACTAGACAAACTTAAACATGAGAAACCATGGATGGTACAATTATCCACTGGTACAAAAGAAAGGTTTCAGAACTAGTAAGAAATTGTGAAGTAAACTTGAACGGTTTCCCCTCTAGAATAGATTTGAATATATTACCCTTAGGATCATACGATGTAATTATCGGCATGGATTGGTTGGAATAACACCATGTCATTCTAGACTATATAAACAAGTCAATATTATGCACGGATAGACAATGGAATCAGAAAATGATTTAAGGCATACCTAGGAATGTTTCCGTTAGACAGATATATGCCTTACAAGAGAAGAAGTGTACAAGGAAGGGCTGCAAATTGTTTGCAGTAAACATCCAATTGTTGGTTTATCCCAAAATACAGAGAGGGGGGGAATTGAATCAATACTATCATTTTTTACTTTAATATACATAAAATAAACAATCAACATAGATTTTATTGTGGAAACCTCAAAAGAGAAAACCACAACAAAAAAACATTAATAAGATAAATTTACAAAATTGTTTATCTGCTGCAACAGAAAAGGATGTATATGCACTCTATATTTTGTCTGCAACTACAGACTAGGATGCTACAACACCCCTATGGTTTTCTTCTTGCTTCATTAGACAAGAATGCTATGACACCCTATTCTCAAGCTACGACTGGGTGGAGATTTCGACACCCTGTAGACCTGTGGCCTACCCTAGCAACACCATGCCACCGTAGACTAATGTTATTAGTATTTTATAACAATTCAAAAACTATTCACTTTGGGATCTATTATAATTACTAACAGAGACACTTTTTTCTTTACACATTCATTCAATAAATACCTTTTACCTATTACCTACCAATTCATCTCTCTATAGCTGGGTTCTTTTGTTCTTGATCATGGTTGTTTAATTACAAACATACCTCTGCTTCATCTACCCATTTAACTATCACATTACTTTAGGAAATGCAACCTTTCATTCTTCCCACAACTCAGAATTCATTTCCTTAGCCCTGCTTATAATTTTTTGGTGCTTCTGCAATATACATCTTCTTTCCGCAAGATCACCTTACATATTTAATATGATCCATTGGTCCCATTTCTAATTTTCTCTGGACCATCGATCTAACGCATAGATTTCCTCCTCGAGATCATATTTCCACACCATGGTTTCCTAATCAACGATTCCCCATCGTTGATCTTCGTCGGGTGCTTTCTTGATCGTTGATCTGAGGTAAGATAGGGATTACGAAATGCGGGTTTGTGACTTTTCAAAATGTCTTTTCGTGATTTATGAAGTGTCTTTCTATACCAATAGTTCCTCACCATTAATATCTTGCGGTATCTTCCATGAACATTGATCTTCTAGAAATCGAGATGTGGAGTGTGGGTTCTCAAAGGATTAAACATTGCTTTCACACTTCTCCACCTTTCGTTTTCTGCACTAACCTTTTCACATCGACGATCTCTCATGGAAGTATTCATGACCATTTATCTTCTGGATTGCGGGATGTGGGATGTGGGTTCATTGAATCTTTAAACATTATTTCTGAAATTCCCTTTCCGCATTTTCCTTCCACACCATCGATTTCCTTCTAGCGGAACCAATCTTGTCCGTTCGATCTTGATCTTTTTTGGAACTTCATCCTCCTTCCTATATTTTATGGAACTGATCCTGAACCATTGGATATCATGTGTGATGCTCCCTGACCGTCGATTTTAGACCAAATTTGGATCTCATCATGACTTTGTGGATCTTCAGATCAGTCATTCATGTTGT
Organism: Pseudotsuga menziesii; assembly: GCA_001517045.1. Taxonomy (NCBI): domain Eukaryota; kingdom Viridiplantae; phylum Streptophyta; class Pinopsida; order Pinales; family Pinaceae; genus Pseudotsuga; species Pseudotsuga menziesii. The sequence goes on from LPNX010727375.1 coordinate 99,835, forward strand.
CTTATCATCCATGTCCATCTCATTTATCTCATATGTTTTCATGCCACATTCTCAACTATGCCATGACATGCCATCACTACCTTAGTCTTTCACTGAGTTTGACCTATCATCATATTTACCAGTTATTCCTTTGTCATTCATGAACACCTTTGACATCGATGACAACTATATACTCAACAATATCCCTATTTGGCATTGATGAAAAACTCTAACCATTCTCCCCCTTTGACAATAATGACAAAGGAACCTTTTTGTCTGACAGCTCCCCCTATCAGCATTTCTCCCTGTGAGATTGAGCTTTCTCCTCTTAGTACTTTTTTAAGGGATTTACTCCCATTTTCTGTCTAAGACGCTCAAAGGATTCCTTAGGTAATGGTTTGGTGAAAATGTCAGCAATCTGTTCTTTTGTGTCAATGTATTCTAATTTGACAGCTTTTTGAGATACCTATTCTCTTATATAGTGATACTTGATTGGTATATGTTTTGTATTAGAATGCATGATAGTATTTTTAGACATATTTATAGCACTAGTGTTATCACAGTTGATCACTATTGGATGTTCATATTTTACAAGTAGATCTTCTAGGGTTTCTCTCATCCAAATGACCTAAGTGCAACATGAGGTGGAAAAAATATATTATTCTTCTACTGTAGAGAGTAAAATGGAGGATTGTTTTTTACTTGATCATGATACTAAAAAAATTCCCAGAAAAATGTTGCTCCACTAGTACTTTTTCGATTGTGAACACTTTCTTCCCAATATGCATCAGTAAACGCCTTCAAGGTAAAGTCTTGTCCTTTCAGATACCATAAACCATACTACATAGTACCTTTTAGATATTTGAAAATCCTTTTTATTGTTGTTACATGTGTTTCTTTGGGAGCTGACATATATAGCAGACACCAATCCAAAAGTTTGCATCACATCTGCTCTTGTGGCTATCATATATAGCAGACTACTAATCATGGATCTAAACATGGTATGATCTACTTCCAGATATTCATCATCCTTACTCAACTTGCAACCAATGACCATAGGATTACCAACAGGTTTGGAATATTCCATTTTAAACTTTTTCAACATATATTTGATGTTCTTAGTTTGAGAGATGAAAATTCCTTCATCTATTTGGTAGAATTGAAATCCCAAGAAGAATGTGAATTCTCCCAACATTGACATTTGGAATTCTTTCTTCATTTCAGAGGCAAAGTCTACACTTAGGATTTGAATATTTCTTCCAAAAATGATATCATCCACATAGACAACAACAATGATCATATTTTTATCTTCAATTTTTAGGTAAAGATTACTTTCAGTGACTCCTCTTTTAAAACCTTGTTGTTTCAAGTAACTATCTAGTCTTGAAAACCATGCTCTTGGATATTTTTTGAGACCATAGAGTGCCTTTTTCAGTTTACAAACATAACCTTTGTTTTTAGACAAGAGAAACCCTTCTAGTTGTTCAATATAAACTTCTTCTTCTAGTTTTCCAATCAGGAATGCAGACTTGACATCCATTTGATATACTTTGAATTTTTTATGGCATGGCAGTGCTAAAAACATTCTAATTGCTTCAAGTCAAGCTACAGGAGCATATGTTTCTTCAAAATCAATACTTTCCACCTGGGAATACCCCTTACAAACGAGTATTTATTTGTTCCTTATTACTTGTCCATCTTGATTGAACTTGTTTTTGAAAATCCATTTGGTTCCTATAGTGTTCTTATCTTCGGGTCTTTGAACAAGTTCCCATGTCTCATTTTTCTCAGTCTGATCTAGTTCTTCATTCATGGCTTAGACCCATTCTTCACTTTTCCTGGCTTCTATAAAGTTCTTGTGTTATACTATTGACAGTAGGGATTGTTCCACATCTGGTAGTTGTGTTCTTCTTTTGACTCCATCATTTTCATCAGCCATGATCTGTGACTCTGGATGATCCTTTTGTACCCTTCTAGAAGGATTTTTAGTGTTAGTTCTAGGGAAATATTCATCATATTCGTATGTATCTTACTTCTCTTTGTCTTCTTCTTCATCATGAATGATATTTTCCTTTTGCAAATATTTTATTTCATCATCACATGTACTATCAAGTTTTTTCTCTTTCCTTGGTTTTATCTCATATACTTTCACATAAGAGCTTTCTACAATTTTATGTAACCTTTTATTGTAACATATGTATTCGTTTTTGTGGATGAGTATGCTAAAAATATTCCATCATCAGTCCTCAAGTTGAACTTTTTGAGGTCATCCTCATTTCTTTTGATGTAACAATTACTGCCAAACACTTTCAAATATTTGACTGAGGCTGGTCTTCCACACAGCAATTCATAAGGGGTCTTATCCTTATTCACTCTGAGTTGTCCTCTATTGAGTGTGTAGACAGTTGTGTACACAACTTCTCTCCAAAATGAATTTGACAGTTTTGCTTCATTGAGCATAGTTCTGGCATCTTCTTGGACTATTCTATTTTTTCTTTCAACAACCCCATTCTACTGAGGAGTTTTTGCAGCTTAAAATTGCCTCTTAATTCCATGATATTCACATAACTCATTGAATTCATTTGAGGTAAATTCTCCCACATTATCTGATCTAAGATAATTCATTTTTATGCCAGACTCATTTTCAGCCATTTCCTTGAAGTTTTAAATTTTTCAAAGGATTCTGATTTTTCCTTGAGAAATTCCACCTAGGTCATCCTTGTGTAATAATCAATGACAAACATGAAATAGTGATCTCCTTGCAAAATTTGAGTTCTGGTAGGTCCACAAAGTTCTGTGTGTATTATTTCCAAAGGGTGTGAGGTCGTATGTTCTTTTATTTTAAAACTAGATCTGGTTTGCTTCCCATGTTGACAATGTCTGAACATAGAGTTTAGAGGAACTATAATTTAGGTATATCTCTTACCACTTCCTTCGTTCTTATTTTGGCAAGATTGTCAAAACTTAAATGTCCCAACCTTTTGTTCCATAACCAACTTTCATCTACCATACTTAAGTAACCATGGTTTTCATTTTCCAATATGTATACTTTGTTTGTATTTCTCATAGAAATGCCAACAACCTTTCCTCATTTCTTATTCTTGATTTCACATTTTTCTGAGTTAAAGATGCAAATGTGTCCTTGGTTGCATGTTTGAGTTACACTGAGAATATTGGGATTGAGGTTTTCAACTAGCAAAATGTTTTCTTCTTCGATCCTGCTATTGACAACAATTGTTCCTTTATCGATTATTTTGGAGGACAAGCTATCTCCAAAAGTGACTTTTCCCTTATTATATTTTAGTGTTATGAATTTGCTTGGGTCACTAGTGATATGTTTTGAACAACCACTTTCCATGTGCCATAAGTTTTGGCTTTCAGTTGCACAAAAGGAAATCATTGAAGTTTCCTTTTCTTTCTTTTCTCTCCAATATATTTCTTGTTTGGTGTTATGAGATTTGAATGCAACAATATTTCTTGTAGGAGTCTTTGTATTACAATATCTTGCTATATGTCCATGGTTATTACTCTTATAACATTCTATGTTAAATTTTTGGAGGAGTGTAAAAATATTCTTATATTTCCCTTTGACTTAATACTTGATGACTTGTTGTTGTATTAAGAAACCTTTCATTTAGTTCTATATTTTAAGGCTTTATGATCAAAATTATTACAAGAAAAGTAGTGATTCGTTTACTTATTTCTAGCTTTCTTTCTTCTTTCCCTTTTAGCTGGACTCTTTAGTACTTCAGCATAGCTTTTATTACTTCCTTCTTGATTTGTAACAGGAAAATTATCTGGCTTCTTTTATTTAACAAACCCCAAACCAGAATGATCACCTGATGGTATTTGGATACTCAGAATGTCATCTAGAATCCTTGAACTGTTCTCAAACTTTGATTTGATAGATCCTTCTTCAAGCTTTTTCTTGAATTGCATAATTTCTTCTGCAAGATTTTCAGACTCCTTTATTCTTCTTTTAATCTATAGGTTTAGGTCCTCCTCAACCTTTTTGGCATTTAATATTTGATCTTCCAACTGACTGATGATAATATTTGAATGTCGGTTATTTTTCCTACATTTCTCAACTTCTTCAAGGGTGCTAACAATTTCATCTCTGAGATCTACTTCTCCTTCTATGTATGAGTCACTATTTGAGGCCTTTGTCTAAAGCCATAAATTAAACTTCAGTTTCTTCAACTTCACTTCCATCTAAATCTTCACCATATTCCATGGTGTAAAAAATTTTCTTTTTCCCATAGGGTTTTTTCTTGTTTTCTGGTTTACCCATTTTGAATTTCGGGGTTTCTTTTTCTTCATTGTCATCTTGTTTAGTGTAGGTGCATTTAGAGGAAAAATGTCCAATCCTTCCACAGTTAAAACACTTTAAAGGTAACTTCCCCTTGTAATTTCCAATCCCTCTCTCAAGTTTATTAATGAAAAGGGATTCCTCAACATTTGGGTTTTTTTATTGATGTTTTATGAAATCTTTAAAATCTGACTATTTTCTTGAAGATCCATTGTGTCTTGTTGTCATCTCATACGTAATGAGAATTCCATGTAACTCATCCATTGTTACATTTTTAAGGTCATCTCGTTCTTCTAGGGTGGATACCTTAGGGTCATATCTCATTGGTAATGTTCTTAGTACTTTACTTACCACTTCTTTTTCTTTTAATTTTCCTCCAATGCCTTTGATCGCATTAACAACTTCATCTACTCGAAGAAGGTATTCCCCAAAATTCTCTTCTTCTTTCATTTTAAGAATTTGAAATTGACCTATATATGTTTGAAGTTTGGATTCTTTGACCTTAGATTATCCTTCATAGATAATCTTCAATTTGTCCTAATCTTGTTTGGCAGATGTGCATTGCATAACTTTAGTAAATACCAAGTTTGTTAAGCCACTTAAGATTGCGTTTAGCGCTTTGGCATTACCTTCATATTCAACTAGTTCAACTATGTCCGTAGGGTATTGGTTTCCTATATTATGTTCCTTTTATATTGCTGCCTAAAACTTCCATCCCAGGGACATTAGATGACACCTCATTCTTACACTCCAGTAACCATAATTTTCTCCAGTAAATAGTGGAGGTTTGTTGGTGGCCAATCCTTCTTGTTGATTTATTCTGGTGTTTGGACGGGATCTTCCTTCCAGTGGTTAAGTTGTTGTGAAGGAACCTTCTATGATACCAATTGTTGGTTTATCCCACAATAATAAGAAGGGGGGGGCGTGAATCAGTATTGTCAGTTTTTACTTTAAAATACACAAAATAAACAATCAACACACATTTTATCGTGGAAACCTCAAAAGAGAAAACCACCAACACAAACTCATTAATAAGATGAATTTAAAAAAAAATTCTCTGCTACAACAAAAATAATGTAGATACACCATAGATATTGTCTGGAACTACAGAATAGGATGCTACAACACCCCTATGGTTTTCTTCCTACTTCAATATACAAGGATGCTACGGAAAATTGTTCTCTAGCTACGACTAGAAGGAGGCTTCAACCCCCTCCAGACCTGTGGCCTGCCCTAGAACCACCCTACCACCCTAGACTAATGTTCTCAGTCTTTTAGAATAGTTCAAAAATATTCACTTTCGACTCTATGAGACTTAATAATAGAGACACGTTTTTCATTACACATTCATTCAATAAATACCTTTTACCTATTACCTAGCAACACATATCTCTATAGTTGCATTCTTTCATTTTGGATCATGACTCTTTACTTACAGACATACCTCTTCTTCATATACTCGTTCAATCATCCAATTACTTTAGAAAAGGAAACATTTCATTCTTCCCACAACTCAGAATTCATTTTCGTAGCCTTGTTTATCATTTTTCTAGTGCTTCTGTAATATCGATCTTCTTTCCGCAAGATCATCTTCCAACTTTAATCTTAGTCATTGATCCTATTTCTAATTCTCTTCAAACAGTCGATCTAATGCATATATTTCCTTCTTGAGATCGTATTTTCCCACCATGGTTTCTTCATCATTGATAATCATTGGGTGTTTTCCTCACCGTTGATATGAGGTAAGATACAGATTGCGGAATGCGGGTTTGTGAATTTTCAAAATTTCTTTCGTGATTTCCATAGTTGTCTTTCCGCACCCACCATTATGCACCGTTGATCTCCTATGGGCTCTTCCATGACCATTGATCTTTCAGAATGCGGGATGCGGAGTGCAGGTTCTCAAAGGCTCAACATTGCTTTAGCACTTTTCCACCTTTCATTTTCCCCACTAACCTTTATGCACCATCAATCTCTGAGGGAAGTCTTCCTGACTGTCTATATTCTAGATTGTGGGATGCGGGTTGTAGGATGTAATATACGGGATGCAGGTTTATTGTATCTTTAAACGTTATTTCCATAATTTATTTTCATCATTTTCCTTCCGCATAGTTGATTTCCTTGTAGAGAAACCAATCTTAGTTGTCCGATCTTGATCTTTTATGTAACTTCATCCTCCCACCTATCTCTTCAAGAACTGATCCTCAACCATTGGATCTCGTATGGGATCCTTCATGACCATCGATTTCATATTGAACTCGGATGTCATCATGAATTTGAAAATCTTAAGATCAATCATTCATGTTGTCTTATCATCCATTTCCATCTCATTTATCACATATGTTGTCATTCCACATTCTCAACAATGCCATGCCATGCCATCACTACCTTTCTCTTTCACTGAGTTTGTCATGCAATCATATCCATTGGTTATTCCTTTGTCATTCGTGAACACATTTGACATCAATGAAAACTATATACTCAACACCAAGATGTATAAGATGAGAGAGAACAACACATCGAGGACTTTTCAGTTCTCGTAGACTTTAAGGATTTATTTCATGAGGAAAACCTAGGATTACCACCAAAACAAGAGTGAGAATTTGCAATAGAAATGACACCAGGATCAGTACTAGGTTCAAAATACCCATACCGCATGAGCGCACCAAAATTGGTGGAGCTCAAGTTTCACTTACAAGACTTCATTAAGAAGGGTTATATCTGATCGAGTGTGTCCCCTTGGGGACAACCTATAATTTTCATAAAGAAGAAGGACAGTACAATGAGAATTTGCATTGATTACCTCCAACTTAACAAGATGACCATCAATAATCGTTACCCACTCCCTAGGTTTGATGACTTGTTTGGTCAAGTCAGAGGAGTAAATATATTTTTGAAGATCATCCTGCAGTCGATATACCATCAAGTATGGATCCGTGATGAATATATACATAGAATGGCCTTTCCAACTTGATACGGGCACTATGAGTTTGTAGTAATGCTTTTGGGCTGACCAATGCACTAGAAAATTTTATCTCTATGATGAACAATATCCTCAGCAAATACCTAGATAATTTTTTATCAGTCTTTATAGAAGACATCCTAGTTTACTCTATGAGTAAAGAGGAATATGAGGAGCATCTCCGCCCAGTACTATGGGTGTTATGGGGACACCATCTTTATGCTAAGTTTAGTAAATGTGATTTTTACAAACCACAGATATAGTACCTAGGTCACATCATTTTTGAGAATGGAATAAACATTGACCCAAAAAATATTAAAGCCATAGAGGATTGGGCTACCCCTACCTATGTCACTGACATTAGGTCATTTTTGGGTTTAGTGTGTTACTACCGAAAGTTCATTGAGAAAATTTTGAGGATTTCTTGTCCCATGACCTCCTTCCAAAAGAAGGAAATTTTTTTTTTATGGATGACCAAGTGTGAGGAAAGTTTTCAGAATATTAAACAACTTTCAGCTACTGCATCGATACTACAAATTGTGGATCCCGATGGGTATTTCGTTGTTTTTGTAGATGCAAGCAAGGAAGGAATTGGAGGATTCATCATGTAGAATGATTTCACGATCTATTATGAGCAACGAAAAATAAAGGAACACGAACAAAATTATCCCACCCACGATCTTGAGCTAGCAGCTATTATCCATGCCTTGAAGATGTGGAGTCACTACCTCATGGGGAAGACATTTCTTCTGAAGATAGGAAACATAAGTCTGAAGTATTTGTTCGACCAGCCATATCTAAATTCTAGGCAGGCCATATGGTTGGCCTTCCTTAGCGAGTACCATTTTGAATTAAATTATATAAATGGAAAGGAAATTAAAATTTATGATGCTTTAAGTTCATGAGCTCATATGTTATATGAGGTAACCGTAAGCCAAACCCATTCGGATTTGCATGAAAGGATTAGAAGGAAAAACAAATTTGACCATTTCTATGTTGAAATCCTCAAGAAGATTCAAGAGGACATGTTGTTTCAACAACAAAAAGAGTATATGGTAGACAAGACCAGACTATTGTGGTCCAAAGAGAGATTGTATGTTACAAAAAAGAGTGGAAATCAGGTCTAGCATCCTCGCAGAGTTCCATCTAAATATCTACTCGGGGAATCCGAGATATCAAAACATGATATCAAAAGTTAACAAACACTTTTTATTGCCTAATTTAAAGGCTGACATAGTGTTATTTATCGCAAAATGTTAAGAATGTTAGCTAGTCAAAGTTGAGCACCAACATCCTTTGGGATTACTAAAACTGTTACCCATTCCAGAATGGAAGTTGGAGGTCATTATTATGGATTTTATTATGGGTGTACCAAAAATAAAGAAGCAAAATGATTCCATCTTTGTAGTGGTTGGAAAGTTATCTAAAAAGACACCATTTATCCCAGTTAAGTCAACCTACAAGGCAGTTCACATTGCCGACATATTCTTAAAGGAGATATTCAGATTACATGTGATACCCAAGGAAATCATCTCGGATACAGACACAAAGTTTACTGGTAAATTGTGGAGATATTTTTTCTCTAGTTTAGAGACACAGTTAAACTTTGGTACTTCTTACCACCCATAGACAGACAAGAAGACAGAACAGGTAAACTAGATTTTGGAAGACATTCTTAGAATGTATGTTATGAACAATCCCACCAAGTGGAAGGATTATTTGTACGTCACAAAATTTGTGTATAACAATGGATACTAGACCTCCACCAAGATGAGTCCCTTCAAGGTACTCTATGGTTGTAAGTGTAGAACACTGGTTACTTGGGATAGCACGGTGTATCGGCTCATGTTAGGGCCATAATTACTAAAGGACTTGGAATAGTTAGTCACCAAAGTTCAACAAAACCTTAAAGAAGCACAAGACCTCCAAAATATTTATGCGGATAAGAAAATGAAAGATAAAGATTATCATATCGGTGAACATGTTTACTTAAAAGTAAAAGCGAATAGAAGCTTTTTTAGCTTGGGAACATGCAGAAAGTTAGCACTAATATTTTGTGAACCCTTTGAGATACTGGCTAAGAGAAGGACAATAACATATAAATTAGCTCTACCTGCTCATATAAAGGTTCATAATGTTTTCCACGCATCCTTATCGAAGAAATATGTATATTATTCTAAACATGCTATTGATTGGTCCTTGTTACAGGTGGAACCTAAAGGGGAGTTTGTACCTGAACCCCTTCATATTCTAGACAAAAGATAAGTACAGCTCAGGAGGCACACCGTATTCCAATTGAAAGTACAATGGAAGCACTTTGAATTCAATGAGGCTACTTGGGAGAATGAAGCCACCATGAGAGAGGCTTAATGTACCTTATTTCATGACTTCATTCCTAGCCCTTAGAACACCGAGACGGTGTTGTTCTAAGCAGGGAGGGATGTAATATCCTGAATTTAGACCTTAACAATAATGGGCATGAGCGCATTGCACATGAGTTACTTTCATGTTTATATTTTTATATTGGGCGTAAGACCCCATTGCACATGAGTATGATGATTTCTTAGATATATTGGGCGTAAGCCAATGCATATGTTTCTTTAGCATGTATGTGATTGTATATGTTGGGCGTGGACCCTGATGGACAATATTATAATCGTAGGATAATATGCTCTATATATCATGTGATTTACCTTAAATGCATATACTGAGATGATTATTGTTATAAAATGTGCAGAATAGTGAATACATGATTGAGTTTTATGATGTGTTGGGTGTGGACCTTGAATCACATGAGAAATGAGACTTTGTGTTGAGCACAAGCTCTGGAGAACATGAGTGATTAGATTTTGTGTTGAGCATAAGCTCTAGAGCACGTGAGTGATTATACTTTGTGTTGAATGCCAGCTTCAGAACATATGAGTTATGAGATTTTTGTGTTGATCATAAGCTCTAGAGCACATGAAATATAAGAATTGGAAGTGTTGGGCATAAGCCTTGGAGCATTCCAACTTAATTTTGAGCATAAGCCCTAGATTATTCCATATTGATGTTGAGCATAACCTCTGGAGCATCAGATCTGTGGCCATTATATCCTTAGATGTATTATACAAGTATATCCTAGAATTAGTGCTGAGAGAGAGGATATGGAATTGTGCTAAGTGTAACTTCCAATTTCTAGTGTTGATCTCGGGCTCTAAATAAGCACTAGGCGTTACTAAAAATTAATTGTGTCGAGTGAAAACGACTCTGAAAAGCACCGACCTTATCTTACTTATTTTTGAGTTGATTAAATGAAATTTCAAATTTCTACTTCTCATCAAGTACTGAAGAACTCCCACGGTACACGAGGTAATCCAACATGCAAGGAGGTTTATAGATTCCTAACTTAGTTGACCAACCCTACCTAAATGCCTTGATAAAAGAAATGGTTATAAGCTAATCAAGGAACCATGTAAATGGGATCATGTTATATGATGCCTAAATAAATATTAACCATAACATATATATATATATATATATATATATATATATATATATATAGTTTATATATATTATGAATAAAAGGGTAAGTACATATATTAAATATAAATAAATAATAATAACTATAAATTATTAATAAAGAATCTATGTATTATTAATTATTGAAATGATTAAATAAATATTTAATCCTAAAGAGTCAAATTAGGAACTAGTAAAAGAGTTCCTAAGTTAAGTATAATAATGATTAGCTTCACATAAATCAATTACATATTATTTTCAAGAAGATAATGGATTCTTGATCTAACTGAAGTTTTGAAACAACTGCCATTTTTCCTAAAGATTGTCTATAAAGACCCAAGCCAAGGAAAGGATGGGGGATCCAATCTGATCTGATCAATATTCCTAAGAATTTTGGAGGGAATTTCATAAAGAAAAGAAATCTTATACAGAACATGATATTATATATAGGAGAAGCCTTACCTTTAGGATCTCTAGACTACTTGCATGTTGGAACTAGCTCGGGCAGATCTGGATTAAAACCAAGAACAATTCTGGGTCATGGTTGGGAGGAATGTGGTAGTTCCCAAGCTATCTAGTTAACATATCTAAGGTAAGGGATAACTTTGTGTGCTTAATTGTGCAGGGATCCTAGCCATTGATAATCTGAAAGTTGCATGTATGAGGTTTTTACCTTCTCTACTTGTATTAATCATATTTACATGTTTTTACTTATAGTATTTATGGTCTTGATTGAATATATGCACATTTGAATACACGCTTCAACTAGATTCCATTGTTTAAATCATGAAACTCAGTCTAAAACATTTTAGATAATCTCTAGGGTTAATTTTTATGTTGCATATGATTCTATTTTCTTAAACTTAAAACTCAACCCTTAATTCCTAGGTACATTTTTAAGTTGAAATACTCTTAGTATATATTTAACGAGTTTAGAAATATTAAGGCCCAACAGTTTAAATTAGACATTAAAACCATAGTTTCTAGATAGACTAATTACAACAGAGATTTATAATTCTAGAAAAGTAAGCATAATAATAAACAAACTCATTTATTTCTAATTTAAACATTATATAAACTTTGCACCAACATTAAAATAAACATTAAATAAACAAATTACAAATATATTTATAAATAACTTGAGCAAAGATTGAATCTCTTAATTCACAAATTCAAACTCTTAAACAAATCATAGTGTTGGAAGATTTCATAGTGCTAGCAAACGCATCATTCCAAATATAAATACTAATAAGCTATTACCATTTAACCAAATAGAGTTTTAAGCAAAACGTTGTAACCAATATCATAAAAGGAGTGTAAAATTTACCAAAGTTGTGAAGGCCGAGAGCCTTTCCATGTTTACTTCCAAATCATGCTATTAAAACATTAACACTTCTAAACGTTATTTCACCCATCCCAACCATCGAATGTTGTAAGGATTGGCTGCCGGTCTCTTATTTAATTACAAACAAATCACTATCAGCAAAACTGGTCTAATGATTTACAGTATAAACGAAATATACATCCAAACTAAAAAGAGTTTATTCCCAAACGCGTCGCGTTAGTGGAATCCCAAGGAACAATACATAAAATTATATTAACAAAACATGGGTTTACAACCTCCAACCACAATCCAATTATTTACAAAACCAGGATCAAATCTTGTAAGCATAAAATGAAAATTCAGAACAGTAGAATCTGTATCATCCACGAAGGGTTTCACCTTATATGTTTCCCCTAACTTTTATTAAAAAAAATGTATATCAACTATGGAATAGAGCTATGCTCATTCCCAACAACATTACATACACAGACACGATTTACACATAAAACATTAAATTAAAATACATAGGCTGTATTGTAAATGTTAAATCCTAGGACATGAGCTTACGACTTCTTGTAGAAAGGAAAATGAACAGTAAACAAACAAAGCTACCATCTCATCTATCACACACATACTTTCAAAACCACATTTTCACCATTCGCATCATTTATCAAGTCGTGGCATCATATGTGCCATTGCAGAGCAATGGCACTGTAAATCTTAAAAAGAAAATACATTATTCAAAATACATAGCCAAATTACCCAAACGAAGATTCTGAGTACAAGTCATTTGAAAACCAAAATCTAGTTCATTACAAAGCGTAAACCATACACATATCTGAGTGTTCTTCAACCAGCCACAACATCAAAATTTACAAATGACAGAGCCATGAAAAGGATTTATACAGTCATGTTTACCAAATACCCAAAACGATTTAATAAACCCTAAACAATGAATCGCTCAAAGCATTCATTCCCCATGCCCAAGCTTTGAAATCATCTGATACAACACAACAAGTGTAAATGCCCGTTTCCATTTTGGGGCTTACCAGGAGTTTGGTTGCACGAGCGACCCATGGGTCTGTCTTCCAAACCACATAGAGTACCCATGCTCTGCTCACCTACACACCAAAACTATTTAGATCAGAAGTAAGAAACTCAAACAATAAAACCAAACAAATAACACAAGGGTGAAAACCAAGCACATAGCATGCTGGTTGCACATCATGGATGCGCATCTATCACCTAGAGCATGATACCTCCATATCAACCACAACGAAAACCAAAAGAGTGATATCAAAACACTAACATAGCACTTAAGGCAGACAAAATGTGAAATCCAAGGCACATTCAATGTGCCAACCTATCCACCACCTCCATGCAAATCAAAAACCCACATTTGCATAGTTTTGTTTCACATTTCCCACCATCGTTTAAAACCCCATCACTTTAAGTATTAAACCCTCCACCATAGAGAAATTACAAGGCTTAAGCTATAGTTTCGATGGCATGGAATATTCCATAACATTATCCCCCTCCACACTATAGGTTAAGTATAAAATATTATATCCAAGGTTTTTAAACCTTATCATATAGTTTATATCATGCATATATATATATACATATCATAACCCCTTCTTACCATAGATATAAGGTGTAGTCTAGGCTTCGAAACCTTTATCCTATCTTAACTTTTGAGCATAGGAATAATGTTGTTTAGGTGTAGAATGGTGTAGATGTTAGGACGATGTGTTCACCACATTCACAACACTAAGTTCATCGGTGAAATAACCTGCATAGGAAAATAATAACATGAATTAGCTCATGATGAAATAAGTAAACCCCGTAGCATAGGAACCTTACCTTTCCGAGTGGACCTTTAAGGGAGAGAACCCTGCCACTCCACCCCTTAACAAACATAGGTAAGTCAGCCTCTTCATAATAAACCATAAACACATTAAATACACATAAAACAAAAGTAATACTTAAAGAAAAATAAGTATCGACAAATGTCAGTAATTAATATAGACAGGAAAAGTAATCCTATAAACATGTCGAAATATAGAACAACATTATGTAAGACATCATTATCACCCAAGAAAAACACATAATGAGAAAAACAGAAAAAACTTAGGTTTAGTTTTGCAAACATGTTTCATTCCATAGTATAAAATGAATATGTGGTTAATATCTAGCAGTTATTTAGCCTACAAAATTTATTTATTTATTTATGGATTTTAAAAACATTACATAACAAGGAGGAAGAATGGGAAGCCTTTATCAATAATGAGACCTTGAAGCACGTTCACCAGTCCATTTCTGTGATGGAGAATGAGATATTTTGGGAGTTCAGGATGAAGCTTGGTCATGAAGTGGTAATGTTCAACTACTGGTGCCTTAAATTCATCCTCTCGCGCTCCATCAATGAGAGGGAGGGATTTGTCGAACTTGTCATAATAACTGTGGGAACATTCAAAGATGAGGTAAAAACAAGCCTGGTACACATGAATAGCTTGCTACAGTTTCCTGAGCCTCCTTTTCAGCATGGTAAGAGGAACATCAGGGACGAGGGAGCTAGCAATGTGGCCGGGGCGCAAGCAATGCTGATACGGGGGAGATATAATCCACCATGAAGCCCTGGTCTCCACTTCAATCTGGGTCCTTTTCATGTCTATCTATGTATATATTTATCTTTATCTTAATGTTTGTATTTACATTATTGTTTTCATCTTGTAGTCAAATAAGGATTCCACCGTCTAGAGGTTGGGAAGCCCTCACACTCATGAGACACACCATATGGTCAACTTTATTTGTTTTCCTTTTTGGATGCAAGACCATTTCTTGACTCCATGTTTCAGGATTCAGAAGAATGTAAATATTCGATTATGGTTTAAGAAGTAATATAAAAGGATCCCTCTTATTAACGAAAAAAAATTAAATGATTATTGTTTTTATTATAAGTTTTTTCTATTGCAAGTTTCATGGGTAACATTGAACACTTCTCTATAAATTTTTGTTGTAGTTTATACATAGCCTAATTCTTGGAGTCATTGTTTTTATTTTTGTACTGTAAGTGGAAAATATGTCTGTATGTTCTCTCCACTATATCCCTCATAGTTTTTTAAAACAAATTCCCCTTCTCATTAACTTCCAGCACCACTCAGGATGAACTAAGTACCAGCTCATCATCATACACATCCTTCATAATTTTTATCTTCTTTAGACATAATTACATTCCCTTGGTATCAGTCCCTGTAGAACATTAAAAAAATGTGAAATCAAGTGCTTGGAACATGTTTATTATTAATGTTAAGAAATTCAATTTTAGTAAAATGTCAAAGAAAATTTTCATATTGATTACATTTTTATCCACCTAATTCCTCTCTTTGCAACATTTTCATACATCTTTTATTCTCCTTTGCACTTATATTGTGAAGAACCTTATAGAGTTTCTTCAAAAAAAATCTATGTATGACAAGAATTAACCAATACACATCATCAATTGAAACCTACAAATAATTCAAAAATATTAAATTTGTATTAAAACTTAAATAACTTACCTCGTTATGTTTTTCGGATAATCTAAGCATTGTACTCGCTATAATAAGTTGTTTTCCTTTAAATTCCCACAACAATGTTTTTTTCTTAATCCATCAATCATTATACATATAAATTATGAAATAATTTTACAAAAAAACTATTATGATGGGAATAATATAAATAATCATTAGCTTAATATACATACATAACTGTGTTTATATTACAACATCATGAGTCATTCTATGAACTTGTGAGTATATCAATTCATACTTGTGAGTCATATCAAGTCCTATGTATCTCCATATGATTGAGGTGGTGATGTTGTATTGTAACTTTTGTAAGTAATATCAAGCCGAGTCTTTTGATTAATATCATGTCAAGTATTATCATATAAGATACCCTATGAGAATGGATCTCAAACTGTGGAGATGATCTTGTGTTGTATCAATACTATGAACCTTCATTTGTTGATGTTGTTATATTATGTGATATGTTGCTATTCATGGTCACTAAGTGTTATAAGTATCCTTTGGGGCATATCTACCCCTAGAGTGAATTACTTTATCATATGACTATATGGCTCGGGGTAATATATGATCATCAGTATGTATGGACTAATTATTCTGAGTATGATATGATAATATGGATAAATAATACACATATGGAACATGCAATAATTATTTAATGATAATGAGAGATTTCTAATTTCCCATCCAAATGTCTGAGTGAACTCAAGTTATAAAGATTCAAAAATATATGAATGCATCAATCAATGCCTCAATAAATGAATCAGCCAAAGTATCAGCTGAACTATTAATGAATGCCATCAATTAAGTAAAGAACAACTTAATGTACATCAATCAACATGCACCAATTAACTAAATAGATCCATGCAAAATTTAATAATACAAATTGTGAATGGATAACACTAAGAGTGAAGCACTAATGACACTTAATCTATCTTGTTAACTAAGTGATCAACAGTCAGTCAAAGATTGAATTCAGTTCAATTCAGTCAATATTCAGTTCAAGTAAATTTAGCATTCATTTCAAGTCAGTTAACATTCAATTCAAGTAAGCTAACATTCAGTTCAAGTAAAGTTAACATTTACTTCAAGTCGGTTAACACTTAGTTCAAGTTAGTTAACATTTAGTTCGAGTTGGTTAACATTTAGTTAGTGTAATTTAACATTTGGTTCAAGTTGGTTAACATTAAGTTCAAGACAGTGAACATTTAGTTCAAGTCAATTCACTTTTAGCTCAAGACAATGAACATTCAGTTAAAGCTAATTGAGGAAAGGAAGGGCGCTAATGTTGGCATGGAGAAAGTTCTAGTTATCTCCTTCTTGTAAGTGCACTATGTGGTGCTTCAATGTGTTTACTGATCCTCTTGTGTGCTACCTTCTGCACACTGATGTTTTTGGCTTGTTATTAATATGTTAGGCATATAGAAAGTTCAATACAGTTGCATATAGTGTTTTTGAAGGGTTGCATTGGATGTACCTTCTCTACTACTATCTCTTATTGGAAAATATTCTTATGTGTTGTGAACCATTCTCTACAAATATATATTTCATACTCTAAGCATTTTTTGTTTTTTCATACTCCGTGTTTGGAAGGTTTTCCAAGGGTATATCTTGTCTCTCATGGTTGATTGATTTATATGGCTGATTTATGGAGGTTATTTATGTGGCTGATTTATTTATGAGATTCATATGTGGGTATATAAAGATTCATATGTGGGTATATAAATATTCATATTTGGCTGATATAAAGATTCATATGTGGTTGATTTATGAAATTCATAAGTGTTGGAATTGTTTGATAAAAGTTTTAAAGTTTAATCATCTCCAATTTTTTTCAACCATCAACATGGTATCAGAGCATAGGGAATGAAAGAGCTTAGTTTTGTGAATAAATATAATCCTATGTAGATCCCTAAGAGTTTACCTAAATATTTTAGAAATGAGGTTGATCTTTGTTCGGCCAGAAGACCTCCTAGAAGGTACTTCCAACTTCAATATAAATTAGGAGGGCGTATTAGGCAACTCAACTTTCCCAGGATGACAAATAGAAACTATACAAAAAAATTGGCAAAAGAAATATTTCATAAAAAGATGAGAACTAACAAAAGAAAGGAAAAGCAAGCAGTTTCAAAAGCAGAAAGTGTAGGAAAAATAGTTAGTGCAAAAGCATGAAACTTTGGTCAAGGGAGGGCATAGTTTCCATTTTAATGAAGGGATGATAGCAGGGAAACATCATCATCCATAAGAAGGAAAATTTACTTAGAGGGTGGAATATTTTACACTTTGGTTGAGTGGTGAAAAAAGGGAAACATCATTCTATGACTGATGTTACTAAATTCCTCACGAGGGGAGTACTCTAGCTTAGGGTTATGGTTTGCAAGTGGTTAACTTTCCCAATAGGTGGATGACTTTCTCAAAAGTGGATCAAATTTTATTTAAGGATGCTTACAACTCCAGTTCATATTTTTAGTCATTAGTGTTTTTTTTCTGAGTGGAGTTGAGTTTCAAGTCTAAGTGACGCGCCTCAGTAACCTTGGGTGATGCGCCCCAAGCCTCCATTCTCTTCTCTTCTCTTCTCTTACAATATTCAATGAATACCACAGAGAATCAAGGATCATCCATTGAATACCAAACTTGAGCTATGATAACATCCATCCATCCTTGGAATTCAAGCTCCAGTGAAGGAAAATTCACTTATGCTTTTAGATCGATGTCGAGTGTTAGTTCCAAGATTCCATTTTTCAGTCTTGGGAACCATTGAGGGAGATGAGCTCCTAAAATATTATATTGAGATCTTAGTATCCATATTCATATTATTATCTCTTTTTTACAATAAGAGTTCTGTCCAATAAATCAATAATTCTAAACTTTTGTGAGAGAAGTCTTGCAATACCCATTTAAGGGGCATTTTTGTAGGTTATATGCATTAAATATGATGTAATGGCCATGATAGGAATAACCAAGTTATTTGATGCATAATAAATGCCATTTAAATCACTAATAATATTTATTTCTTGGTCTGATAAATTAAATTACTGAATTGAATTCTATAAGTTTATAAGTTTATATAGGTTCTATATTCACCCTAAAACCCATAAGATATTAAATATTAAGAATTTTTTAGGTTCGTACAATGTTTTAGTGGCCTCCTACGTGTAGGATTTCCCCTAGCCAAAATCCTAGTTTTTTACCAAACACCCTCAAACTTACTCAAACTGTTGCAAATATATTAGAAACGTGTTCAAATGATATTTTTTTTCTAATAAGTGACTGAAAAATCACCTAATCCTTCCATAAGACGTGTTTTATTGTAATTGATTGTTCAGTCTCAGTTTGCACTACTTGGGACACTCAGAAGCCTCGGAGTATGATGATGCTCAAAAACTAAAAGTGACCAACATCTAGGTGCTTAGGGATGTGAAATTTAAGTATTCAAACATTTCCTTTGGTTTCATCCACTAACCTTATACCTCTCTCATTTTATGTCCTTACTGCATGTGTTATGCCTTGTTGAAAAAAATACTCAATCATTTGTAAAAATCTTATTCAATTTTGATCATTATCAACAGTAGGAGATAATATTCTTATCTTATTTAGATTTGGGATATTATACATGGAATCACTAGGTTTTTTATCATGGAAACTTTCTATTTTTATGGAAGAGGGCCATCTGGTGTAGATAAAACCTTCTCTACATTTGGGCTTGGGGGAGAGCCAAACAAAAGATGTGTTGTAGTGATTTGCGTTGATTACTATAGTCATAGAGTGTAGTCATAGTTAGACATGGACATGAATGGATTAAATAATATTTATTGAAAAACTATACTTATCTATACCTGATACATATATACCCCATGGTAGGGATCTCTACTTGCAAATTATTGCCCCTCTAGAGATCCAACTAACATATACAAGTTTAAAAATTATAAATATTAGAAATCTATAAAGGAGTACATTAAAAAAAACAATTGAACAAGACTAAGTCATTAACCATCTACTTACATTCCTTAAAATACTCATAGAATACACCTATGGTGAATTCACTCAAATCAATGACTCCCACATCTTGTTGAGAAAGAGGTGCTTGCATCTTCAAAGACTATAAATATTAGACCATATAACAAAGTAATGAACTAACATGTATGAATGAAATGACATGTATTAACAAAATGATATCTTGAAATATGACCTCAATGTTGGTTATTTCCACCCCATATTTGATAACACTAGGTACACTATGACCCCCTATAGAGGAATCAAGGTCCTACAAGATTAAAAATTGTATATATTAACAATAATTTTTTTTGTAAAGTTGCATAATCTATTAAGCTGGAAAAAAAAAGTTACAGTACTAACCCAAACCAAGGGAGGCTGCAGGTGGTGGAACCACCACCCAAGGCTTTAAAAAATGCAGGTCTATCTTGGGAGACTATTAGAAAAATATTTTTTGACTTAAGAAGTCAGAGGGAACCATGATTAAAACCATATACAATATTTGTTCTTCCATATACATGTAAGTTGTAACTGCAACCAAACGATTCACATATGACAAAATTACATGAAAATACATTCCAAACCCAGGACATAACGAGATGTTCATGAAGACATGAGCACCAGTCAAGGGGGGGGGG
>LPNX010727375.1:120139-161942 GCA_001517045.1 Pseudotsuga menziesii
GGGCACGCCAACCCCCCTTCCTCAGATTTGTTGATGGTGTTGGTGGTGGTGTTCATTGCAGACTGAGGAGGCTCATGGCCACTAGGCCCCTCTCCTTCATGTACTCTATTAAACAATGTTTCAATGGTGGACGTGATAGAAAAGGGCTCAGCATGAACCATCTTTGGTGCTAGAACTGAACTAGTATCCATCGACCTACCACCCATGGCACTGCCGCACCTGATGCCCTCCATGTGTCCAGATTTTCTTGTTGAGCTCGATATACACTTCCACACAAAGGATGAGTCCATAATACTAAGTTGGTTTTCCATCTTGGTCTATTTGGCCTTCACCGAGAGGATAATATCATGGGTTGAAATCCAGATACCTAGCATATCCTCCATGAGGATTCCCATCATGTTCTTAACCAGCCATTTATGTGTTGACACATATATTTCAACGACGGTTCACACTCTTTCAACACCCTAGACAACACGATCTCCCTGAGCATCATCCCTAGACAGGTTTTACCCTGTCTAGCAATGCCTACGAAGTAGATGAAGTCTCACCAGAGATGATTGAGATACAGATTCAGGAACCATGTTCTCGTAGTAAGGAGGAGGATTTGTGCACCATTTTTCCTACTATTTTCTTACTGCCACAATATTAACCATAGATTCAGGCGAGGGTTTTATCATCGCTTATTCATATTCAATGACATTAGAAACCATTCATGTCAGATTTAGTCAGCACATTGTCTTCATAATGAGATCGCTAACAGAGATTCATTCATTGTGGAGAAACATCGCATCATTCAAGAATATAAACCATATCACATCATCTAATCATTCATACTACATCATTAAAATTATAAAACCAACAAAGTAAAAGACACAGAGTTTCCAACATCATCCACACTTGTCATATTACTTCCATAGATCAAAAAACAATTTCACCATACATCTCTAGGTTCACAAGGCATAACCAAAATAACATATACAAAGATCGATATTCCGTAGATGTCAAAATATGTTATAAGACAAAATTCCATGATCTCATGATCTATTGAGTCCTTCGTTATCTCCTACCACATTTCTAACTCTATATATAGGCTTGTGCCTTTACAAAATGGTCCATTTCTAACTACTTTCTAACTAACTTCGAAAAAAAATTACAAAATTATGACCAAGATGAATCTTTGTAGATTTCTCCACCTTACACACTATTCTTCATATTTGGTTTCTTGCATACCATTCGCATCCATATCACCTGCCAACAGGCCCCCAACACAAACTTGTGGCTCATCCTCGAGCGACGTCAACTGAATGTTGTGTATTCATTGATATTTATCTTGAAGTACTCATATTGTTGTTTAAATTCATCAACAATGTCCTTTACCTTCATGTTGATTTCTCTACAGTATTCTTCATCCTGCTCTTTCATATGCTCTACAAGTTTCTCAGCCATTGTTTTGCGACTCTCCTACGTGGCTTGAAGCACGTTAACCACCTTGAGTGCCAGCTACACACCTACATCCTGGAATTCATTGAGATGATGCATACATTGTTGATGATGCTCTCTTACCTTGGTAGATCTATTCTACAGTTCTTTTAACTACTTCACCTTAGACACCTGCACTACGGGGGGAATCATTTTTCAAGGATGCCCTCATTGTTATTAACTATGCCTCAACCTCATGTAGTTGTGCACTTAAAAATTAGAGTTTCTCATTGTGAACCACACTTATACAGAATTGTGAGCTTTCATCTGTGACTATCTTGGTTGTCTTCTTGCTCTCTTCTAGTTGTGTTGTCACATATTCAAATTTTGTCTTTCGCTCTACCACCTGTTCTGGAGGCATGCTTGGAGTCGTGTGGGCCTATGATTCTTCATTGTCTTGTCTTAGATGTGAGATAGCTTTTCCTAGTCGCAGAACTTTATCCTCCACAAGCATATCCTCTGTGATCTCAGGGATTTCTTGACAAGTGAATGCATTATCTTTCTCTATCCACACCTTATCATCCCATATATTTTCTTTCACTATTAACTTGACATATTATTCCTTCTTCAGGTGCTCTATTTATTCCTTTCTTGCTGCCTCTCATTTTTGGAACTTGAGAAAATAGTCGCCAATAATTTCCTCCATATCGACGAGCTCTTAGCTCATGGTATTTTTCAACTGTACCACAATGTGGATTGGAAACTCATTAACATCAAGAGAAATTGTATGAAGCTGCTGCAACGTCTCATCAACGTCCTCGTTTCTTGTGTGTAATGGTCATAGTGGAGTCTGTACAATTTTGACTCTCTTTCATGTGCTCATCTCTGTGGCTCTCTCAAAGAAATTTGCTTGTGGCATCTTTTTTAGAATTGCATATGTTAAGGATTTCAATATATTCTTTACCTCATGAAAATATTCCATCGATTGTTGTTTTAACTACACCTTTCTCATAGTGGTCATTGTAATGATCGCGGTGAGAATGTGATTCACTTGGTCGCCTGTCATTGTTGGAGTGCTTCTACCTTCTCCATGTTCATACGTTCTCTTTTTTCTTCCTTCTTCAAAATTTTGCTCCACATCGGAGTCCATCAGAGTCTTAGATGACTCCTCTTGCGACTCTTTTTCACTTTCTTGTGCTTGTGTATGATCTACTAGGGCATTGGGTGAGGGACCTGCCTCATTATCTGACAATTCTTTGTTGCTAACTGACACTTTCCATTCGGTATCCCAATAATCAATTATCATATAAATTTCTTCATATTTCCACTTATACTCGGTGGCAAGCCACTACTTATCCTTCTCTCGATGCGCTTGAATTTGGATTGCATGTAGACCCGTCACAAATATTGCGATATTTCAATACTTCGTCATTGTCTCCACAAAAAGGTGCAGAACCGTTTTTGCTGCAATCTATAATTCATCCCAATAAAGATAAAACTAGATTGTGCAATCAGTTAAGTGCAACCTCTTATTGATGTACCACAAATTTTGATACCTTGCACCCTTACATACACGAGCAACATCGACTTCCATCACCTGATAATCTTGGGGCTCCATCCATCCAACTAGTGTGATCAATATTAACAATGAATAATAGGTGAAGGCCTGCTTACCTTCTTGGATGAGCATTGCATCCTCAGTTAACTAGTTTAGCAAAAACAACAATTGATTCATCTGTATTCCCTCTACGCACTGCTCTATGCATGTTATCACTCAAGATGTGCACTAATTAGCATTAGAGGAAATTTCAACTCAAAATGGGCCTTTTAACTTTTATTCAAATTCCATGTCATCATGTGTTAGCTAATGAAATTGATTTAAATTTGAAATACCGTATAGGTCTTAAACACTTTTTTAATATATATTTGGGGATAGGTATCATAAAAAAACTACTTTTTTTGTTTGTATTTTTGACATATCTCCCTGTGTTTTTACTCAAATTTCGATCGGGAGAGCTTGTTGGATACAGAATTAAATTCCACATCCAACGAGTACCCACTCGGCATACTTTTGACGGACCTCACTACCCCAAAAAAAAGAAATATCTGGAAAAATGTAATGATGACATCATCATTCCATTTTTTTAGGTATTTCTTGTTTTTGGGGTAGCATGGTCTGTCAAAAGTATGCCGAGTGGGTACTCATTGGATGCAGAATTTAATTCCGCATCCAATGAGCTCTCCCGATCTAAATTTGAGTAAAAACATGGGGAGATATGTCAAAAATACACACAAAAAAGTCGTTTTTTTCTTTTCTTCCTCCAAAATTAATAAATATTACTTTATTATTTTAACTATTATTTTATTAGTTCATTTTAGGAGGCCCATTTTGAGTTGAAATTTCCTCTAATGGGCGGTTTTTTCTTACCACTTTGACAGGAAAAATATTCATCGCAACTCAAACTTCATGACCAGTTCTTGTATTGACAACATAGGATCTATTGTCACGACCAACTCCATATGCCTTTTTCAAATTTGTGGCTAATTGTGTGTCATTATCCTTACCAAAAAATTATTGCGACTGATCAGACCCTTTCATAGGCAACCACGTTATCTATGAAATTAATTCCACAGTGGCGGGTACCTTAGTATCCAACCATAAGAAACCTCCATGAAAACATGATTATAAGTTATTGACAGATGCATTGGCTTATGATAGACAACCAAAGTATGAAATTATCATGATGCATAACAACCTCGACCTTTGTAGTCCCATTTCCCACTGCTGTGGTGTGCGAAAAAATGGTCTGCCATCCCTTTGACGTTGCAACTCGAACAGATTAGTTGTGCATTCAGTGTATGCCAGCAGGTCATGATCGATGTATTTCATTCTTTTCAAAAAAGGCACGATGTTCAGCATGCAATGCATTCCCATGGGCATTGTTGACATCCTAATAGGGTGTTTCTAGTTCTTGGGGTGCACCAGGATTGCACAGGGGAATAAACCAGGAGATGTGCGCAGTTGCTTCCCCATATCTTGTTGTGTAGTCTTCGGCTCTGGTTGTCTATGGTCCAGCCTCTGTCTCTACTTCTATTTTCGCTCTGCTTGAACTTTTGGTGGTATGTTTCTTCTTCGAGGGTGATTTGGGCTATTTTGCACCCCTCTTCTTTCATGGAATCCATAGAGACATTTATTGCACCTCTAGCATTTCCTCTACAATTGGTGTCATTCTCGGTGGAGAATCTTGAACACTACCACTTGAAATCACCTATGCCATTGCTGCAATCCAATCACTAGCACCATTTCAACTGTGATCGATGATCTCTTTATGTTGTACTCAATGACAATGGTTCATCCAAATCATACCCCACCAAATCTTGTAGCTTAGAAGTACCTATGCAAAATATTTCCAATCATCACAACCAAATACACCACTTATCACCTGAATTTATCGTTGATCCTCTTGATGTAATGGCCATATTCCTCATAAATGAGCGTCCCATCGAATTGCACTATGCGAGGACTAGTTTAATTACTGCATTAGTTTCATGATTTGACCATATCGCATCCTTGCAGACATCACCAAACTACTTTCCTGATGCGACCTCAATAATTTTCCTTCCGCCGCTACTGGTTCCTAGTGCGCAGTCTCCTCTATAACACATTTTACATTTTTTTTTGCACAATTCCTTAAGTATCACATCTCACCTGGATATCCCAACAGGGATTTAGTCATATTCCATTCACTGACTTAGGAGGCATTACACCATCTAGCTGCTACAACTATGCCGCACCTCTATCAGTAATGAAATTTATTACATAAGGGCCTAACCAATGCATTTTCAACTTACCTGGGTGTTTCGCAAACTTATTTTCATAGAGTAACACCATATCAACTTGCTGGAAGTGCTTGTTTTTTATGTGTCAATCATGCCATGCCTTTAGGAAATCCTTTTCAACTTGCTAGTGAAATCCTGAGACAAACCGATCTTCTTCAAGCTGCAACAATTGTGTCAGGAATTCTTCTATCACTCCTTCGTCATTCATATGTATCATCGTTGCAATGCGTAGACTTGGAACGATATACTCCATCAACATTACTGTTTCCTAACCATATACTACCTTGAATGGCATTTGTCTTGTCAAGCATTTGTAGGTGGTTTGATAGGCCCATATATTGCAGGGATATTCAATTCCCAATGATCACGTCTTGCATTAGAGACCTTGGTGAGCGCATTCCCCAATACCTTATTGAATGCTTCCACTATTCCATTAGCTTATGGATAATAGGGAGTGCTCTTGTTTTGTTGAATATGGAACTCCTCCGTCATTGCGCTGATATTGTGATTGATGAAATGAATTACATGATCACTCATCAATATCTTCGAACATCCAAACCGAGTGACAACATTGTCAAAAAGGAACCTCGTTGTCATCACAGAAGTGCAATTTGTCAATGGTTCTGCTTCTTTCGATCTCGTGAGATAATCTATTGATGTGATGATGTATCGCACACCAGTCATTTTTCCTAGTGGGTTGATGGGTCCCACAAAATCCACTTCCCATTTATCAAATGGTTTGAGCATTACCTGAGGTACTAGTAGTATCTCATCTCGGCACCATGGTTTTCTAATTCTTTGACAAATATCGCAACTTTTCACATAATCCATCATATCA
Source organism: Pseudotsuga menziesii (assembly GCA_001517045.1). Lineage (NCBI taxonomy): Eukaryota > Viridiplantae > Streptophyta > Pinopsida > Pinales > Pinaceae > Pseudotsuga > Pseudotsuga menziesii. The sequence goes on from LPNX010727375.1 coordinate 126,237, forward strand.
TTGTGCATAGTTGGCCACCAGAGGCCTATGCAAAGTATCTTTCTGGTAGTTGCACAACTTCAGTAGTGTCCTCCTGCAAATATGTCATACGCTTCAGCTAGTATCCTCTCATGGTCATGCGGTAATACATAGCGACGTAGAATCTCATCCAATCCCATCTTATATAGTTGTCCTACAATAAGATGAAATTTTGTCACTCAAATGACCAATTGCTTCCTTTGGTTGGTGGTGAAGTCGTGTGCCACTTTTCCCGTCGACAGAAACTGGATAATTTTCTCATAGTGATCATTGACCATTCCAACCCTAAATAGTTGCGCATCAGGTAATTTATCCTTGATGTTGGTTGGGTCTTCACTTGTCTCAATTCACGATAGATGATCATGTCCTTCATTCAAACAACCCAACTTCATGATTATTTCAAAATCAAACTCTTGGAAGATTAGCATCCAATGAAATATATTCCCTCCCAACACAGGCTTGTTGATCAAGTATTTCAATGTGAAATGATCGATGAACATTTAAATTTTCATCCCAATAAATAGTGGCGAAACTTCAGTAATGCATATACCAACGCCAATCCTTCTCTCTCAATTCCTTTGTAATTCCTTCCTGTCGATGAAAACTTTCAACTTGTGAAAGAAATTGGATGATCAATTGATCCTTCTCCAAGTTGCGCCAATATGACTCCTAAGGTGACTGATGATTCAGCAACATGGACATTAAATTCCTTCATCCGGTCTGGAAAGACCAAAATCGGTTTAGTAACCATTTTCCTCTTTAGAGTGTCAATATTCCCTTGACACTAATCTCTACATTCAAACTTGACATCCTTATTCAACAACTTTTCCATTGGTGTGGTGATCTCTTGATATCTTCTGATGAACTTGTGATAGTATCTCGTATGTCCCAATGTCGCTCTAAGTTGATTCACATTCCTTAGTGGGGACAAATTAACAATTATTCTAATCTTCGTTGGATCAACTAGCATCCCCTTCTTATAGACAATGTGCCCCAACAGAATCCCAAATGGTGCACAAAATATACACTTTCACAAATTCAATGTGATCTAGTGTTGTCGACATCACTTCAATATTGGTTGCAGATTGGCAAGGTGATCCTTAACCATCCCGTACACCATCCAATCATCCATGTATACCTCCATAAATTTCTGAATAAAGTCCTTAAATGCAACAACCAGGATCCTAGAGAATATATTAGGTGCGTTCTTGAGTCCAAACCACATCACCATATGTTGAAAGCATCCCCATTCAGTCACAAAATACATCTTATGCAGATATTCCTTCAGAATCTTGATCTGATGATAGCCTAAAAATCTATCTGTGAATGAATCGATCTCTTGAGCACCTACACCTTCCAACACTTTGTCCATAAATGGTGTCGGGAATAGATCATGAAGGCATTTGAGCTTCCAGAGATCAATATATGTTGATGTAATTGTAACTTTGGAATGTATTCACTTGTATTTCTTATCTATTGTAACCCAATGTTTATTCTGGGATGTAATTATGCCATTCCATGCCACGATGTTCCTATCGGGAGGATCTATAATGTAAATAAGTCATGTCAAGTCATTGTGGGTAACCCTCCTATTGTCTAAGTGTTAAAGTCCCCATAGTTCTGGGGCACTAGGGTTATTAGACTCTTCGAGAGAGGTTAGTCCTAGTAGGATTTTAGTCATGTCAAGAATAAGTATAAATAGAGAGTTGGCCTCTCTATTTATCACACACTAATCTACACTCAGTTGTAGTGCATAGCTGAGGAAGAGAAAGAAACCGGGGTAAGGAAGGAAGAGGTTATTGCTGTCGAGAGATCATCTTACTATTTTGGGGTTTTACTTTTGGTGTTGATTCTATCTTTGAGGAATTTGAAGGGTTTTCTCCATTTATGGTTTCCCCGAGGAAAAAAACTATGTTCATTGTCTCTTGTGTTTGATTGTTGTGCTTGTTGTTCTCTCAGTTAAAATATCCTAATGCTATGCTAACTTAATGTTAAAAATCTAACATGGTATCAGAGCTAACCTAAGAAGAAGACACTGTGCAACTACGGGAACTAGGGATTCCTACTTTGTGGATCTCTCTCCACATTTTTTCAGCAAAAGAAGGTTGGAATAACTCTCCTCGAAGCAAAATACAATTCTGATGTTTTTCAGTTTTGGACCCAACAATGTTGCCAGAAATTAGGGATTTTCATATACATGGAATTTTTCAGTGAGCCCAGGCCGGATTGATCTCCTCCCTAAAATAAAAGTTAGGGATCAAATTCAAAGCATTTGGTTGGACAGAACTCCGGAAAAGAAAAACCCTAATCTACTCCTGAACCAGCACTGCAGGATTTCAGCTCCAAATCTAGATCTCACATCTTGACCTGGTAAGATCTAAATCTCTTGTATTTCCATTTGAGGTTCTCAATTATGATGTCTCATCATACCAAGCTTGATGAAAATATTAAGGGAGTTGATAACTTCTGAGCCTGGAATAATAGGATCTCCCTGGTCCTGGAAGAAAATGAGTTGGACTCCTTTATCAGTGAGCAGGTTCCAGTTCCAAAGGGAGATGAGGCAAAGGCCTTACATAGGAAGAATTTGGTTATGGAAAAGAGGATCATTATTGATTCTATCAAGGATCACCTCATACCAGAGGTGTCATCTATCAAGACACCTAAAGCTATGTTTAATTCTATAACCAAATTATCTGAAGGGAGGAACATAAACTGGAAGATGAATCTGAGAAACCAACTAAAGAATGTGAAGATTCAGAATGTAGAAACAATCCAGTCTTACTTCACAAGAGTTTCTCAAATAAAGGAACAACTAGAAGCAGTAAATGAAGAAGTGGAAAATGCAGAGATTGTAATGACCACCTTGAATGGTCTCCCTCGATCATGGGACTCCTTTATTCAAGGAATCTTTGCTAGAAAGAAGCTAGTTAAGTTCAGAAGACTATGGGAAGAGTGCTCTCAGGAATAAGCTCGGATAGGAGCTTGAGAAGAAAATATAGGAATTGACTATCAAGCTCTCATAGTTCACTCCAAGAAACCCAGAAGAAGTTCACATCACCCCAGAGGTAATTCATTTCATAAAGATAACTCTCGAAAATATTTGTCTAAGATCAGATGTTATACATGTGACAAGAAAGGACATTATGCTGGAGAATGTCCTAGAAACAAAAATATCTCTCACAAGAATAAGGGAAACAAAAGAAGACATCATGCTCATGCTGCAGAGGATGATGAACCTTCATCAAAGAGAACCAAATATGAAAGTGAATATTCTTCAATCTAGGAAGAATATGTTTTCATTTCTGCTCTCATGGGAAACAGTACTCATGGAAGCAATGATTGGATTATAGATATTGGGGCTTCCAAACATATGACAGGATTCAAGGAATCCTTTGTGAAACTTTCAGAATATGAATCACCTCACAAGGTGAAGCTAGGAGATGACTACCAGTATCCAATAAAAGGTAGTGGGGAATATTCCTACAAGATAAACTCTCGAAATTCTATGACAATGAAAGAAGTATTGTTTGTACCTAGACTCAAGAATAACCTCCTCTCCATATTTGCATCAGATGCAAAAGGGATGAGGGTTGCATTCATAGATGGTCAAGTCATCATGTGGCCAAAAGGAAATACTATCGATGATGCAGTAGTGATTGGGGAACAAGAAGGAGGATTATACAAATTGAAGGGCCATCCAAAACAAGCCTTGGTCCATGAAATAGTAGAGCCAAATGAACTTTGGCATAGAAGGCTTGCACATGTTCATTAGAGAGCACTACCACTTGCAAGCAAAGCTATTGAAGGTCTTACAGAAATTCAAGCAAAACATGACGGGGTCTGCAAACGATGTGCAAAAGGAAAGAACACAAAGAAGACATTTCCAAGTAGCGAGAGCAAAGCAAAATGAATCTTGGAAATCATCCACTCTAATGTATGTGGTCCAATGTCATCAAGTTCACTAAGCGGGTATGTATACTATGTTTCTTTCATTAATGACTTTTCTAGGAAGACATAGATCTACTTCATGAAGAACAAAGATGAAGTATTGAGCAAGTGCAAGGAATTCAAAGCCTTGATTGAGTACCACACTGAAAAGATGATCAACACCTTTTGATCATATAATGGTGAAGAATTCATGTCAAATGAATTCAAAGAGTTATGCAAAGACTCAGGGATTAAGAGGGAGTTGTGCACCCCCTATAATCCACAACAGAATGGGATTGCTGAATATAAGAATAGAACTATCTTGGGTGCTGCAAGAGGTATGCTTCATGATCAAGATATGCCCATGCATATTTGGGAAGAAGCTGCCAGAACATCGGTGTATGTACAGAACCATACTCGACACAGAGTACTCAAGAACAAGACTCCTGAAGAATTCTTCTCCAGCAAGAAACCAGAAGTCATCCATCTGAGAATATTTGGCTGTCCTGTGTACATACAAATTCCAGTAGAGAAGAGAAAAAAATTAGATCCTTCAGAAAAGAATGGTATATTTGTGGGATACTCTGAAAGCTCGAAGGCTTAGAGAATATATTTCCTAGGATACAAGATGATTGACATTAGTAGGGATGTTACATTTGATGAAGATATAGCTTACAACAAATCCAGAAAGAGACCTGCTGAAGAACCTGAAGAAGTAGAAGCACCCAGAATTCATGATACAACCATGAACAAAGAAACCCAAGAAGAATATCGAGAATTTGAAGAACCACAAAGTCCTGTAGATCCACCTCAGGAGAAGATTCCTCACAAGAGGAAACATGCTTGGGTATGAGAAATTATCCAAGGTATGGAAAGATATGGGGCTCCATGAGAGAAACATAGAAAAAGAAAGAGGACCAGATCCTACTCCGGGTATGTAGCATTACTATGTGATTTCATTGCTAGAGAACCTTCCATTTATGAAGAAGCGGTAGAATAGAAACAATGGAAGGATGCTATGATCAAAGAATACCAATCGATCATGAAGAATGATGTTTGGGATGTTGTCCCAAGACCAGAAGGGAATTCAGTTGTAACTTCCAAATGGATCTACAATATCAAGCATGTTGCAGATGGTAGCATTGAAAAATATAAAGCAATATTTGTTGCTCGTGGTTTCTCCTAGAAAGAAGGAATTGGCCATGAAGAAACTTTTGGGCCTGTAGCCAGATACACTTCCATCAAATCAGTACTTGCTTTGGTTGCAGTGATGAAATGGAAGATACACCAAATGGATGTCAATACTGCTTTCTTGAATGGTGTAGTAGAAGAGGAAGTGTATGTAGAGCAACCACTCGGTTCCGAGACACATGACAGAGAGTCTCATGTGTGCAGATTGAAGAAATCCATGTATGGTTTGAAACAGGCACCCAGGACTTGGTACGATAGAATTGATAGCTTTCTATCCAGTTTCAGCTTTACGAAGAGTAAAGCAAATTCCAATCTTTATTACAAGGTTGAAGATGGAAACCCAGTGATGCTCCTACTCTATGTAGATGACCTATTTGTAACAGGTATAGATGGGTTGATTGTTGATATGAAGAAGAAGCTTGCTACTGATTTCGAAATGAAGGACTTGGGCATGATGCACTATTTTATAGGCATGGAGGTGTGGCAGAATGCAGATGGAATATCCCTCAGACAAGGGAAGTATGCAGTAGAGATCTTGAATAGGTTTGGGATGATGGACTACAAAGCTATGGCCACACCTATGGCATTGAACCTAAAGCTATTGAGCGATGCTTCATAAAATTTGTTTGATTCTAAGATGTATCGTCAGATGATTGGTTCCTTGATGTACCCGACAAACACGAGACCAGAAATTTTCTTTGTTGTGAACACCTTGAGCCGCTTCTTGAAAAATCCAAGAAATGTTCACTTGATTGCTGCAAAGCATAGTATGAGGTACGTGACGGGTACAATTAATTATGGGATCAAGTATGAGTTGAATCAGAATATTAGCCTGGAGGGTTATGTTGATTCAGATTGGGCAGGCAATGCCATCAATAGGAAGAGCAATTTAGGGTGTTGCTTCAGTATGGGATCAAGTGTGATCTCTTGGTTTAGCAGGAAGCAATCCTATGTGGCATTGAGTACAGCTGAAGCAGAGTATGTCGTATCTTGTTCATCTAGTTCTGAGGTAGTATGGATGTGAAAGATATTGTCTGATTTATTTGATATCCAGTTAGATGCTACTTGTATATATTGTGACAACCAAAGTTGTGTGAAGTTGTCAGAGAACCTAGTGTTCCATGACAAGTTGAAGCATATTGAGATCAAGTATTACTATATCAGGGATATGGTGCAGAGGGGAGTAGTGAAGCTCCAGTATGTTGTGACAGATGATCAGATAGCTGATGTGTTGATGAATCCATTGGCTAGGGTGAATTTTGAGTACTTCAGGGAGAAGCTTTGTTTTCTCTAGATCGAGGTTTCCTCCAAAGGGAAGTGATGAGTCTGTGAGCCATTTTGACATGGTGAGAGGATTGGTTCCTTCAATGGTCAGATGTAAGGGCTATGCCATTCTATCATGGTGAGAGGATTAGTTCCTTCCATGTCAGATATGAGTGCTGATCCATTCTGATATGAATATAGGATTGGTTCCTACATGATTAGATATAAGGGCTATTACCATTCTTTGAATGGAGCTTCCTTGTGAGGTACCAGGAAAACTCAGTCTGGGACCGAGGGCCATTCTGATATGACTATGATATGTGTTATCACATGATCAGATATGAGTGCATGGTCATTCTAATGTGATAGAGGGATGTGTTCCCACTTGATCAGATGTAAGGGCTAAGCCATTATGTCATCATTAAAGGATTAGGTTCCTCCCATGTAAGATGTGAGTGCTGGCCATTATGATGAGTAGGTCATATCTAAGGGCTACTTCCATTCTATGGGAGAATGCAGGCACCTGGTCAGTTACCAGGTAACTCAGTCTGGGACTGAGGGCCATTCTGATGTGACTGTAGGATTGGTTCCTACAAGATTAGATGTGAGTGCATGCCTTTCTGACGAGTAGGTCAGATGTGAGTGTTGTTCTTTTCTGACGAGTAGGTTAGATGTGAGTGTTGTGAATTTCTAATGAGTATGCCAGATGTGAGTGTTGTGTCTTTCTGATGAGTAGGTTAGATGTAAGTCCTAAGCCTTTTCACAGATGATAGTAGTTGTGTCCTATGATGCTGGTGAATGTGAGTGCTGGGCCTTTCTGATGTGATTATAGGATTGGTTCTTATATGATCAGATGTGAGTGTTGGGCATTCCTTTCTGATGAGTAGGTTAGATGTAAGTGTTCGGTGGGCCATTCTGACTTGGTGTTAGATATAAGCGCTGAAGAAGACCGATATGGAGGCTAGGCCTACAACCAGCATGAAAAAGGGCTGGCTCTCTAGAACTTTCTGTGACGAGAAGAATCATGAGATAGCACCCATGATGATCCAGTGATGATGACCCAGCAGTGATGATCTAGATCAAGTGATGATCCAAATCGAGTGATGATGTCCAGAGATGATCCTGATCGAGTGATGATCCATATCTAGTGATGATGTCTAGTGATGATCCAAATCGAGTAATGATCCAGATCCAGTGATGATGATCCATATCGATTGATGATCCAGATCCAAAGATGAAGATGACTTGAAGATGCAAATGACAATATGATCCATAGAAGAAGACCAGTGATGAAAATTGTGTCAAGAGAATAACTTCCTAGTTAAGAGGGAGTGTTGATGTAATTGTAACTTTGGAATGTATTCACTTTTATTTCTTCTCTATTGTAACCTGATGTTTATTCCAGGATGTACTTGTGTCATGTCATGCCCCGATGTTCCTATCGAGAGGATATATAATGTAAACAAGTCATGTCAAGTCATTGTGTGTAACCCTCCTATTGTCTAAAGGTTAATGTCCTCGTATTTTTGGGGCACTAGGGTTATTAGACTCTCCTAGAGAGGTTGGCCCTAATAGGGTTTTAGTCATGTCAAGAATTAGTATAAATAGAGAGTTGGCCTCTCTATTTATCACACACTCATCCACACTCAGTTGTAGCACATAGCTGAGGAAGAGAAAGACACTGGGGAAAGGAAGGAAGAGGTTACTTCTTTCAGGAGATCATCTTGTTGTTTCGGGGTTTTACTTTTGGTGCTAATTCTATCTCTAAGGAAGTTGCGGGGTTTTCTCCATTTATGGTTTCCCCGAGGAAAAACACTGTGTTCATTGTCGCTTGTGTTTGATTGATGTGCTTGTTGTTCTCTGAGTTAAAAGATCCTAATGTTATGCTAGATTAATGCTAAAAATCTAACAATATAGATCCGGAATTCACCTATCTTCTTATCTTGCGTGACTATTGGATTGATCGATTATGATTCTTCGACTAGTTTGATGATTCTTGCACCTAACATTTTGTAAGTTTCATCCTTCACTCATTCCTTGTATCCCAGATTCAGTCGATATGAATGCTGCTTCATTAGCTTTGCATCTAGCTTTAATGGGATTTTCATTTCTTTGAGATATCCTAAAATCCATTTCATTTCAGATAATTTGGTTGGAAATAATTCTTGCAACTCATGTAGAGAATCGATAATCTTTTCCATAGTCTCTTCATCCAAATAATCTCTAATATTGGAGAGTTTTGGTTCCTCTTCTGTTCCAGTCTTGACCTTCTATGTCTTCAACGGTTGGTGGAATTTGGTTGTCGTCATCTCTGGTGCTGTGATATCCCAACTTCCTCCAGATTCTGGGATATTGATATTCCTTAGGTCATCCCCATCATGAAGTACTCCTATTACATTATATCATTCCATTATCAACTGCATCATTGGTACCTCATGCGATTCCTCAGGAAATGTGAGGGGAACTATCTCCAATACAACATCATGAATATGTTGTAGCGGGTTATGAATCTGTCGATCAACATCCACAAAACTTAAAGTATGACTGAAATAGATTGTCAAGTCCTCCCTTGTCATGATCTCCCTTTGGATCTCTACTGGTACATACCAATGCTGTGACATTTTTTTGAGTGTGTGTACAAAAGAATATACCCACTCATCCTTCGCTCCTGAAACCCACATGTTATGGCATGCAATCAAATGAGCATTGGGATCATTTTGGCTATCATATTTCTTGAGTGGATAGTGCTCTGTTTCACCAAAGAGAACTACCATCAACCTGTGACATAGCGACCATCTATTGATCGCTTTCTTATGTGTCACCCACCATCGAGCCAGAGTGGCCTTCAACGCTTTCTCCAATGATAACAGTCTTCGTGGTTCTGAAAATTTGTCTTCAAACTCACTGATGAACTCAGTCGAAATGGGTAATCCTTCATATGTTGGTAACACAACAATCTCCATTGCGACCTAATGTAGTGATTGAGTGACCCATCCACACTTCTAGATGGATACTTCATGTATTCGATTCTACCAATTTTCCAGTACATCATCAGAATCCGATGATGCAGAGCTTGGCCTTCGCCAACCCATATCTCTATCTACAGTGGGATGGACATAATCATCCAAAATGTTGTATGCATGGTCCCATCTTCCTACAACTTCTTCCTTCACTGGTTCGACATATCTTCTTCCTTCGATCGGATCTAATGGGGCTATGACTCTTATGTTGCGGTTCCCAAGCTTCATCACTCACTTCTTAAATTTAATCACCACCAAGTTGTCATTAGCCAATCCAATACCCAGTAGTGCGGGATATGGGCTTCCTTCATTGAAAATTTTGATAACATCAAAATCCGCATATGTTTTCGTCCCTTTGAATTCTACCATTAAGAGTGGTACTAGCCCAATTGGTGACACCTTGTCCTGATTGGCCAGTCATAGCTGGACAGGGGAAAAAACTAGTTGTGGTTTCCCCATCTTCTCCCATGTATGCTTTGTTAAAATGTTGACATATAAGCCCAGATCTAGAATAATTGAATCCACATCATAATCACCAATTTGGATGTTCATCCTAATCTCCTTTTCAGTTTCTTCTTGTGCAAGGAGGTAACAACTGAGTGTTGCTGACCTTTCCCTAGCTGATCTATCCACAGGGGGTTCAATCACTGAACTTGTTACATAGCATGATCGTTCATAGGATATTAAAGAATATCCCTAATTTCACTCAATATTGGAAAACTCCTCCTAAAATGATATTATTGAACCCCTCTCCCAATATACCTTCCCAATTAAGAAAACATGTAGTTTCACTAGATATTGTAGGTATCCATTTTTATCACCCCAATTTTAATAACCCCTTTATATCATATTATGAATTTGTAACTAACAAGTGACCTAACACATCTTAGCATAAGAAAACATGATGTTAAATATAATAGTATAATGTTAATAATGATCCCATTGGGATTGCAAGGGTGACTAATTAATTTATAGTGTTGGATAGTGGAAGACCCAACAAAATGGTAATGGGGAAGGAAAAATGCATAGAAGGAAATACAATCAAGAGATCAATTTAGCAAAGAATGTAAATTACCGATAGTCCAATAGTTAGTACAATGCTTAGAAATGTTGATGTAATTATAACTTCGGAATGTATTCACTTGTATTTCTTATGTATTGTAACCTGATGTTTATTCCACGATGTATTTGTAATGTACTTGATTCATGTCATGCCTTGAGATTCCTATCGAGAGTTTCTATAATGTAAACAAGTCATGTCAAGTAAAGGTGGGTAACCCTCCTATTGTCTAAGGTTTAAAGTCCCTGCAGTTTCGGGGCACTAGGGTTATTAGACTCACCTACTAAAGTTAGACCTAGTTGGGTTTAGTCAAGTTGAGAATTAGTATAAATAGAGAGTTAGCCTCTCTATTTATAACACACTCACTCACACTCAGTTTTAGCGCATAGTTGAGGAAGAGAAAGACACTGGGGCAAGGAAGAAAGAGGTTATTACTCTCGGGAGATCATTTTACTATTTTTGGGTTTCACTTTTGGTGCTAATTCTATCTCTGAGGAAGTTGCAGGGTTTTCTCCATTTATGGTTTCCCCAAAGAAAAACACTGTGTTCATTGTCTGATGTGTTTGATTGTTTTGATTGTTGTTCCCTTAGTTAAAGATCCTAATGATATGCTAGCTTAATGTTAAAAATATAACATGGTATCAGAGCTAACTTGAGAAGAAGACACTATGCAGCTGTGGGAACTAGGGATTCCTAGTTTGTGGATATCTCTCCATATATTTTCAACAAAAGAAGGTTGGAATAACTCTCCTCCACAGGGTGCATATTTCTATCAAAGCAGAATCCAATTCTGAGGTTTTTCAGTTTTGGACCCGACACTGCTGCCGAAAATAAGCGCTTTTCACAGAAGTGGAATTTTTTAGTGATCCCAGGCTTGGATTGATCTCCTCCCCAAAATAAAATTTAGGGATCAAAATCAAAGCATTTGGTTGGACAGAACTCTGAAAAAGAAAAACCCTAATCTGCTCTTGAACCAACACTACAAGATTTCAGCTTCAAATCCAGATTTGACATCTTGACCTGGTAAATCTAAATCTTTTGTATTGTCATTTGAGGTTCTCAGTTAAGATGTCACATCATACCAATATTGATGAAAAGATTGAGGGAGTTGATAACTTTCGAGCCTGGAAGTATAGGATCTCCCTAGTCCTGGAAGAAAATGAGTTGGACTCCTATATCAGTGAGGAGGTTCCACCTCAAGAGGGAGATGAGGCCAAGGCCTTACATAAGAAGAAGTTGGTTATGGAAAAAGAGGATCATTGTTGATTCTATCAAGTATCACCTCATACCACAGGTTTCCTCCCTCAAGACACCTAAAGCTATGTTTGATGCTCTAACCAAACTATTTGAAGGGAAGAACATCAATTGGAAGATGACTGAAAGGAACCAGTTGAAGAATGTAAAGATCCAGAATGAGGAGACTATCCAGTCATACTTCACAAGGGTATCCCAAATCAAAGAAAAGCTAGAAATAGTAGATGAAGAAGTGGAGAATGAAAAAATTGTGATGACAACCTTGAATGGGCTCCCTAGGTCATGGGATTCTTTCATCCAAGGAATCTGTGCTAGGAAGAAGTTAGTTAAGTTTAGTTGACTGTGGGAAGAATGTTCACAAGAAGAAGATCAAATAGCAGCTCGAGAAGAAAATATGGGAAGCGAAGATCAAGCTCTCACAGTACAGTCCAAGAAAGGAAGAAGAGAAAAGCATCATCACCAAGGTAAGCATTCTCATCAGAAAAGTTCATCTAAACTCAGATGTTATACATGCAATGAAATATGACACTTTGCTAGAAATTGTCCCATGAATAATAATGGATCCAAGAAGAAGAGGAACTTCAAAACAAGACATGATGATCACACTGCTGAGGATGATGATCCTCCTAGAAAGAGAGTAAAACAAGAAAGTGAAGACTGTTCAAGTGAAGAAGAATATGTTCTGATCTCTGATCTCATGGGAACTGTCACTCATGGAAGCAAATATTTCTTATTGACAGTGGGGGTTCCAAACACATGATAGGTTTCAAGGAATCCTTTGAGAAACTATTCAAACATAATTCACCCCATAAGGTGAAACTTGGGGATGACTACCAATATCCCATAAAAGGTAGTGGTGAATCCTCCTACAAGCTAGACTCTAGAAAGTCTATGAAAATGAAGGATGTCTTGTTTGTACTAGGACTAAAGAATAATATTCTCTCCATATCGGCACTAGATGCAGAAGGCATGAGGGTTGCATTTGTAGATGGCCAAGTCCTCATGTGGTTAAGAGGAAATACTATTGACGATGCAATAGTGACTAGACAACAAGAAGGAGGATTATACAAATTGAAGGGCTATCAAGAACAAGCATTGGTCCATGACACAGTAGAGCCAAATGAATTTCAGCACAGAACGCTTGCACATGTTCATTACAGAGCACTACAACTTACAAGAAAATATGTTGAAGGTCTTTCAAAAATTCAAGCAAAACATGAAGGAATCTACAAAGGATCTGTGAAAGGAAAGAATACAAAGAAGACATTTCCAAGTAGTGAAAGAAAAGCAAAAGGAATCTTGGAAATCATTCACTCCGATGTATGCGGACCAATGTCATCAAGTTCACTAAGTGGGTATGTATACTATGTTTTTTTCATTGATGACTTTTCTAGGAAGACATCGATTTACTTCATGAAGAACAAAGATGAAGTTTTCAACAAATTCAAAGAATTCAAAGCCTTGATCAAGAACCACACAGAAAATAAGAACAAGACATTTTGATCAGATAATGGAAGAGAATTGACATCAAATGAATTCAAATACTTATGCAAAGAATCAGGGATTAAGAGGGAGTTATCCACTCCATATAATCCACAACAGAATGGGGTTGTATAAAGGAAGAATAGAAATATCATGGAAGCCGCAAGAGAAATGCTTCATGATAAAGATATTCCCATCCATCTATGGGCAGAGGCTACCAGAACAATGGTGTATGTACAGAACTGTACTGCACACAGAGTACTCAAGAACAAGACTCCTGAAGAAGTATTCTCCATCAAGAAACCAGAAGTCAACCATCTCATAATATTCCGCTATCCAGTGTACAGACACATTATGAAAGAAAAGAGGATAAAATTAGATCCTTCAGGGAACAAGGGTATATTTGTGGGATACTGTGAAAGCTCGAAGGCTTACAAAATATACTTCCCAAGATTCAAGAAGATCGACATCAGGAGGGATGTAACATTTGATGAAGACACAACTTACAACAAGTCCAGAAAGAGACTCACTGAAGAACCCGAAGAAGCAGAACCACCCATAATTCATGATACAACCATGAATGAAGAAACTCAAGAAGAAGATCAATAATTTGAAGAACCGCAAAGACCTGTAGATCCACCTCAAGAGAATAATCCTCACAAGTGGATACCTACTTGGGTACGAGAAGCTACCTAAGATGCGGAAAGATATGGGGCTCTAGAAGAGAATCACAGAGAAAGAAAAAGAACCAGATCCTGCTACAGATATGTAGCTTTACTATGTGACTTTATCGATGAAGAACCTTCCAATTATAAAGAAGTGGCAGAACAGAAAGAATGGAAGGATGCTATGATCGAAGAGTATCAATCGATCATGAAGAATGATGTTTGGGATGTTGTCCCAAGACCAGAAGGGAAGTCGGTTGTAACTTCCAAATGGATCTACAAGATCAAGCATGCTACATATGGTAGCATAGAGAAATATAAGGCAAGATTCATGGCTCGAGGTTTCTCACAGAAAGAAGGAATAGATTATGAAGAAACCTTTGCACCTATAGCCGGATACACTTCCATCAAATCAGTACTTGCTTTGGCTGCAGTGATGAAATGTAAGATACACCAAATGGATGTCAAGACTTCTTTCTTGAATGTTGTAGTGGAAGAGGAATTGTATGTAGAACAGCCACTCGGTTTTGAGACACGTGATAGGGAGTCTCATGTGTGCAAATTGAAGAAAACCCTGTACAGTTTGAAACATGAACCCAGGACATGGTACAACAGAATTGACATCTTTCTATCGAGTTTTGTCCTTACCAAGAGTAAAGCAGATTCCAACCTTTACTACAAGGTTGAAGGTGGCAATCCAGTGATGCTCCTACTATATGTAGATGATCTATTTGTAATAGGTATGGATGGGTTGATTGCTGATACGAAGAGAAAGCTTACTGCTGAGTTCCAAATGAAGGACTTGGGTATGATGCATTATTTTCTAGGCATGGAGGTGTGGCAGAATGCGGATGGAATCTCCCTCAGACAAGGGAAGTATGAAGTAGAGATCCTAAAGAGGTTTGTGATGATGGACTGCAAGGCCATGACCACACCTATGGCATCGAACCTGAAGCTGTTGAGTGATGCTTCATTAAAAGTGGTTGATTCTATGATGTATTGTCAAGTGATTAGGTCCTTGATGTACCTAATGAACACGAGACCAGATATTTACTTTGTTGTGAACACCTTGAGCTAGTTCTTGACAAATCTAAGACATGTTCACTTGATTACTACAAAGCATATTCTTAGGTACCTGAAGGGTACAATTGATTATGGGCTCAAGTATGGGGTGAATTAGAAGATTAACCTGGAGGGTTTTGTTGATTCAGATTGGGAAGGCAATACCATCGATAGGAAGAGCACTTCAGGGTGTTTCTTTAGTATGGGATCATGTGTGATCTCTTAGTTTAGCAGGAAGAAATCCTGTGTGGAACTGAGTACAACTGAAGCAGAGTATGTCACATCTTGTTCAACTAGTTTTGAGACAGTATGGATGAGGAAGCTATTATCTGATTTATTTGATCTCCAGATGGATGCTACTTGTATAAATTGTGACAACCAGATTTGCATGAAGTTGTCAGAGAATCCAATGTTCCATGACAAGTCGAAGCATATTGAGATCAAGTATCACTATATCAGGGATATGGTGCACAGAGGAGTAGTGAAGCTCTAGTATGTTGTGAGGGAGGAACAGATAGCTGATGTTTTAACAAAGCCATTGGCTAGGGTTAAGTTTGAGTACTTTATAAAGAAGCTTGGTGTTGTCCTGATCGAGGTTTCCTCTAAGAGGAAATGATGAGACCCAGAGCCATTCTGACATGGTGAGAGGATTGGTTCCTTCCATGGTCAGATGTAAGGGATGAGCCATTCTATCATCGTGATAGGATTGGTTCCTTCCATGTCAGATATGAGTGATGAGCCATTCTGATGTGACTATAGGATTGGTTCGTACATGATCAGAAGTAAGTGTTGAATGCCATTCTTGGAATGGAGGTGCCTAGTCAGTTACCAGGAGTACTTGGTCTGGGACTGAGGGCCATTTAGATATGACTGTAGGATTGGTTCCTACATGATTAGATGTGATTGAAATCCCTTTCAAACATGTATGTTGGATTGGTTCCTCGCATGTGTCGAATGTAAGTGAAGAGCCCTTTCAAACATGTATGTTGGATTGGTTCCTCGGATGTGTCGAATGTAGGTGCAGAGCCTTTTCGAACATGTATGTTAGATTGGTTCCTTGCATGTGTCAAATGTATGTGTAGATCCTTTTAGAACATGTATGTTGTATTGGTTCCTCGCATGTGTCGAATGTAAGTGCAGAGCCTTTCTGACATGAATGTTGGATTGGTTCCTCTCATGGTCAGATGTGAGTGTTGGGCCTTTTTGACAGGGTTGTGGGATTGGTTCCCACATGGTCAGATGTGAGTGTTGGGTGTACCTTTATTATATGATTATAGTATTAGTTCCTAAATGATTAGATATACATGCTGGGTGGGCCATTCTGACTTAGGGTAAGATATAAGTGCTGAAGAAGACCTACATGGATACTAGGCCTACAACTAGCCTAAAAAAGGGCTCACTCTGTAGAACTTCCTGTGACGAGAATAATCATGAGATGGAACCCGTGATGATCCAGTGATGATGATCTAGCAGAGATGATCCAGATCAAGGGATGATATAGATCCAGAGATGATGCTCCAAAGATGATCCAGATCAAGGGATGATCCAGATCTAGTGATGACGATCCAGATCGAGTGATGATCCAGATCCAAGTAAAGATGACTTGAATATGAAGGTGACTTGAATATAGAGATGACTTGAAGGTGAATATGATGACGACTTGATGATGATATAAATGATATAGAGAAGAATACTTGTGCTGATAAATTGTGTCAAGAGAATACCTTCCTAGTTAAGAGGGAGTGTTGATGTAATTGTAACTTTAGAATGTATTCACTTGTATTTCTTATGTATTGTAACCCGATGTTTATTCTGGGATGTATTTTTAATGTACTTGACTCATGTCATGCCCCAAGGTTCCTATTGGGAGTTTCTAAAATGTAAACAAGTCATGTTAAGTCAAGGTGGGTAACCCTCGTATTGTCTAAGGGTTAAAGTCCCCGTGGTTCCAGGGCAGTAGGGTTATTAGACTCACCTAGTGAAGTCGACCTTAGTTGGGTTTAGTCAAGTAGGGAATTATTATAAATAGAGAGCTAGCCTCTCTATTTATCATAGATTCACTCACACTCCATTGTAGCGCATATCTGAGGAAGAGAAAGACACTAGGGAAAGGAAGAAAGAGGTTAATGCTGTCAGGAGATCATCTTATTGTTTTTGGGTTTCATTTTTTGTGTTGATTCTATCTCTAAGGAAGTTGTGGGGTTTTCTCCATTTATGGTTTCCCAGAGGAAAAACACTATGTTCATTGTCTCTTGTGTTTGATTGTTGTTCTTGTTGTTCTCTCAGTTAAAGATCCTAATGATATGCTAGCTTAATGTTAAAAATATAACAAGAAAATATGAGAATTGCATATGTTTCACACCACAACATGCCAATGTACCAATTTTATATCATGTAAATAAACGTATATCCATAGAGAGATCATGTTTTCTATAATATTAATAAATTAAACTCCATAAAAGTGAAAAAATAAATCCCTTTCATGGATGGACTTCCATACATTACATTATATTTTATTTATTGAGACAAGATGTGAACAAACACTTGATTTTCACTAAGAACAAACCACAACAAATAAATAGTATTGGTTCATGGGAAAAATATATTGAGAAAATATTAAACATGTTTAAAAAACATGAAACAATCCATTGACCAAAAGCTAAGTCCTAATGAAATATTTATGATCCATTGTTCTAACTTTCCTCTACCTTAAATGACCATATTTCCTCTACCTTAATATATATAGAAAGGTAATATTAAAAAAAATAGTAAGAAAGGCTCCAGTATAGTGTAGTAATCAAGGTTCTAGTCAACATCTGTAAATTTGTGCTAGGGGAGCATGGATATTAGCATTCCAAGCCAAAATATTTTGTACTTCCTGCTTGTTCTCTAGGAGTAGGTCACTAAGACGATTCGATGAGGAATCCGACAAGGAACAACCTTGTGTGAGATATAGAAGGAATTGGTGGGAATATAGGTCTCTATAGGAAGGCTCCAAATATATGAAGAATAAGTTATATATATGAATCCATTCCATTATTTGAATTTTATTCCTCATCCCACCCAAATAAAGTAAACCCCAATATTTATATCACTATCGAAATTAAAAAAAACCCTTGACCCCTTAATACAAGGAAATATATTTTTTAGATTTTTAGGAGTATTCAAACCCCCAATATGAATGGATGTGATATGATATTCCCTCGATAGTGAACCCCCGTGGATCTATCAAACATGCAATCTCATCTCGTGCATCAAGATCTTTCACCGGTGACAGACAAATTTCAAAGAAACTTTTCAATGTTCCATACTTTTGTGGTGGTCCTGCTATAAGTGTTGAATAAAAAATACGAGGAACTCCATAAATAGGAAACTTACCTGTATATATTTTTATGGTGTCTCTTGCGTTAAAGAACATATCCCTTTTAGTGTCCACATCGAATTACACCTGTTTCCAAACCGGCAATAGAACTTATGGAATTGCACCATCATCCCTCGTCGTTGCACCTTTGCAAGTAATGAATCCAACATCAACACATTGAGTCCTGGGTTCCGCTGAAATATTTCTGAATATTGGACCATGGTTCTTATTATGTGGTGGATCCATAGCCTAGTTTTCATTTTGGATATGTGGTGGTGGAACATTCTTCGCTTTCCATTTTGAGATCAGTTATGGACAGTCTTCAATAGTGTGATCTGCGACGGTAGAGTAGGTGCATTGCGATTGATAGTTTGCTAAATCTCAATTATAATGACCTAGTAATCCACAATTGTATCATTTTATCGGTCCTCCACTTCAGCCTCCTCGAAATCCTCTACGAAAACCTCTTGTTATAACGAAGAATATACCCAAGTTGTGGAAAGGTAGGTCTCTAGGTAACATCAGAACCACTTTAGACTGTATTTATGACCTAATACAGTCAAATAGGGATCTCTCACTATCTACAACATTTTCATACTCAACATATTCATCTAAATACAATCATAAGTTCATATATCTTAATAGAACAAGTTTTTTTTTTTTTTTTTGGTGGAAAAATCATGGAGGAGACCATTCTGCAATGGCGTGAACAATTAGATATGAAATAGGTTGTAGGAGGTAGGGTTTTTTAAAAGGTTTATGGATAGAGGAGAGGTATACACCTTTGCTCAGTCTTGAGGTATTAGCAGGTTGATTAGCAGACATAGGGAGACAACCCATCAAGAAGAGCACCAAACTTGGGTGAGTTCTACAAGACTTTAGAATAAAACTATTTAAAAATGCTTGAACACTGAACCAAGAGCATAAAGAATGAATTATAGTTCATGACCCTATTGATCAAGCATGAAATAAGATACAAAATGGAGTGATATACTGGGAAAAAAATAATATAAGAAATTACTTACTGGAGAAAAATATGGCTCAGGAATATTTTCCATGGAAAGGTTTAACATTTCTCCTCTGCAATTTTATTTATATTTGGAAAACTGAGAACCTATTACAATGAAGAGACTCTCTACTCTTTGAAAATACCCCGTCTCCCCTCTATGGAGATCCACTTTATAATGTATTAGACCCCCTAGACCAATCTCAGGGTGAAAATTAGTTACAAACTAAAGAACAAATTTCTAACAATCTGTAATGTGGCATATTTACCAAGATTTACATAAAACAAAAATAAAATGAGGACTACTGAAAAATAGGCTTACAATCCCCTCCTACATATCTATAATGGTGACACATACGAAAAAAATGAAAGAGGTTTTTTTTAATTGGGAATGTTCTTGACAAAACCCATGTCTTCCTTTCCTCCAATTTATCTCCAGCTCGTCAAGATCGGATTTTGAAACTGATGACTCAGAGAGTAAACTTGTAAATTTATGGAAAAATACCTTCTGAAGATATTTTAAACTATCCCAACCTGTTATACCTGTGTAAAAATTTAAGGAGGTTTTTGAATATAGGCCAATGGAGAAGAAAAACCTCTCTCAGTTTCCTAAAATTCAACTCCATTGGGCTGAAATAATTCTTGGACTTTAATGGCTAAAATAGTCTTTTAAAAACCTGAATATTTCCCTCGGAAGATGACTTCGACTCTCCAAAAAATGCATAACTGTGTGAAAAATGAGATAGGTTATTATATATGGCTATGTTGTAAACAAAAACCTCTCTCATTTTCTCAAAATTCCTCGTCATTTGGTGAAAATAGTCGCTTGATGTTGATGACTCAAACAGTCATTTGTAGGGGAAAAAACTCATTGGGTTGCTTCAAGAAATACATGTAAATGCTCTTTATGACAAATATGCTATCTGAAAATTATCATCACCAGACTCAAACAAAAGTGTGGAACCATGCATTATTAATGGTGAATTGACACCCTTTAGCCTTAACATTTTGTGTTAGATTTTTATCATTCAAGCTAGCATTATATTAGGATGTTTAAATGAGAGAATAACAGGCACAACAATCAAATATAAGAGACAATGAACACAATGTTTTTCCTTGGGAAAACCATAAAGGATAAAACCTCGCAGCTTCCTCAGAGATAGAATCATCACTAAAAGAAAAACCCCAAAAATAGTAAGATGATCTCTCGACAGCAGTAGTCTCTCTCTCTTGTCCCAGAAACTTCTTCTCTCTCAGTTATGCACTACGAATGAGTGTGAGTGAATGTGTGATAAATAAAGAGGCTTACTCCCTATTTATACTAATTCCCAACTTGACAATAACTCACTAGAGCTGACTTCTCTAGGAGAGTCTAATAACCCTAGGGCCCCACAACTGCGGGGACTTTAACCCTTGATCAATAGGAGGTTACCCACAATGACTTGACATAAATTTTTTACATTATAGAAACTCTCGATTGAAACATCGGGGTATGACATGACTCTATTACATTACAAACACTTCCCAGAATAAACATCGGGGTATAATACATAAGATATACAAGTGAATATGTTTCGAAGCTACAATTACATCAACACTCCCTCTTAACTAGGAAGTTATTCTCTCGACACAATTTACAAGCACAAGTCTTCCTCTTTGTATCATTTGAATCATCATTGAGTTCTTGTCATATTCGTCTTCAAGCCATCATCACTAGATCTGGATCATTATTTGATCTGGATCATCACCACTAGTTCTAGATTATCACTTGATCTATATCATCCATAGATCTGGAACTGTAGAAATAATAGATCAATGCTATGAGAAATGATGATAAGAAGAATCATAGGAAATAGATCTTGCTACTAAGAATTCTCACAAGCATACGCGGGAAAAACAGAGAGAAGAAAAAACACTAAATCACATGAATGAAGAGATGAATATTGGTGTGTATACTTCTATTGAATAATTATGAATAATAGTGTACATAAATGGTACATCCCTCATAGGAAAATTGAATTGTATGTAAACAACTCATAAATCTCAAAAATGCTGACTTACAAAAATATAGCAAACCCCCATAGGTGGCTAAAGCACTTCTCAAATCTATTAAGGACCTCACGAGTTGGAAAAATCATGAGTGATTTGTCAAGGATATGGAAAACACATGCTAATCCTAGAAAATGGAGAAAAAATAATGGAGAATGGGTTGGAAACAAAAGCTCCCAGTTTCCTAGTTGACTAGCTTTTATCTTATCCATAGAAAAGCAGGAAAAGCAGAAAAAGTAGAATAAAGCAGAATCTGCTGTAAAGTCCTGTATACTAATTTTGGATGGGAAAAAGTTGGTCAAGATCAACCCATAATTGGAAATAAATCATTCCTAGGATATAGATGGCATGTATTCAATTTAAGGTGCAAGTGTATGCCAACTAATTAAGCTAGTGGGTGAATAGTTAATCAAATAATGATTAATTATTTTATCCTAAGTTGTGAGTGGGTTAAATATATTCCAAAACCCCCCTATAAGTATGAATTTATGATGGTATGCCAAAAAATATGGATGCATATGGATGCATATAGGGCCCATCAATAAGGCTATGGTCACTCTTTAACAATTATTATGTCCAGAAAAGTGAGGAAAGAGGCAAAACCACATGGGGAAAATCCTCCCTCAAGATAGGACAAGGCAAAAAAATTTGAAATAATATGTCTTCAACATATCCTTATCTTCACTTGAATCAGCTGAGTGAACTGCTTCTGGATGGAAGACTTGTTGAAGAAATCATGAACTCCATGATCATATGCTGGAGTATAGAACCTGCAAGAAGTAAGAGGAGAGACTCCTTGTATCCCATCATATGATGAAGTAGGAGCATTATCTGAATGCTTCTTTCTATTGTCAAACTCTGATCTGCAAACATAATTTGAAATGGAAAAGAGATTTGTGCATACTCCTTCCCAAATAGTAAAAAAGTTAAGACAATTTATTTCACACCCAATTCCCTGAATAGCTGCAAAATTGTGATGTGAATCACATGTAAATATTCCAATCTGTTGTAGCACCTGTATAGATCTGATATGAGGCTGATAAAACTCTGATATATCATAAACATTAGGATATGAAACAGTAAATACAAAGGCTTCAGTGGCTCCATGAGGATATAGGGCTAAACAAGGAAAATTATGAACAACTAGGGAAAACTGATAGGTGTAAAAATCTGAATGATGGATGGGCTTAACATCTAAACAATAATGGTTTAGAACAGATCCAAAAATTTTTAATATCAGTCCAAATATGACTAAGGACATGGATAACTATCCAATGAAATATAGGAAAAACTTCAAACCATGTAAGATAAATATCACTTCATAAGAGACCAATGAGGAATCAACTAGTGATGTTGGGATTTGTATAGTCTTTGGATAATTCAGATGCATGGTAGATGGTATGGATGGTGGTATTATATGTGTCATGACATGCATATCATCCTGCAAACAATCTTCTAAATCAGATATACAAGCTTTTGAGGAAGAGATGCTCAAAGGTAAGTCAATATCTAGTGAAAAATCACAATTTTTGGGAGATGAATCTAGTAGACTGAGAGGAGGATCATCAAAGAAAGGTTCTGATATTTCTGATTCTTATATATCAGAGTATAAGTCTATATCAGAGATATGAGAAAAGGAGATAACTCTGGCACTCAAAGAATAAGTTTTATCACCTTGGAACTGCACAGTATGACATTGTTCTGAGGAATCAACAGGCTTCTCTAGTTCATCTGGAACTTTGATCTTGTGCTTCTCAAGAAGCTGAGACATGATGTCCATATTCTTCTTGAAACACTTCTTATCTAAATGAAAACCCTTACTGCAATAAGAACACTTGGTTGTGCTCCCTTTATTCTTAACTTTCTTCATTAAATCTTCATATGAATCTTCATCTTCAATTTCTGACTTTGGCTTCTTCACAATTTGCTTCTCTTTTGATTTGAATTTCTTGCTTCCTTGAACCAAGAGAGCATGATCCTTTCCCTTTGAAGAATTAAGGACACCAATATGGATCAATTTATCTTTCTCCTTTGTTAGTGAATCAAGAAAAGAATTTAAAGAAGGCATTTTCCACTTAGGAACAACAAGCCTAGTTGCATGAAAGGTAGACACAAAATATGAGTAATCAGGACCCAATTTTGAAAGAATGGAAAGGATTAATTGATCATCTTCTTTCTCAATCCCACATTGCTTGAGCATTAGAACAAGTGACTTGAACTTGGTGAAGAAACCCTCAAGAGATTCAAAATTGCTTGGACACAGTGAGAATAACTCAATCTCCAATTGATGCGCTCTTAGCTCATCTTGAACTCCAAAGAGAGACTCCAATTGAGTCCATACTTGGTTTGGAGTGGTCAAACCATCTAGATGAAAGAGTAGATCAAGAGAAATAGAGAGGAAAAGAAATCCAAAGGCTTCATCCAACCTATTATGCCACTTAGCTTTCTCAATCACAGCATTGGGCTCTGTTACCACCTAAGTTGTACTTAGTGGTTTTTTATCAAGTGAGCCTGGTGAAATGGATAGGGTTAACTTGTTTGGAATTCAAAATACCTGTGGAAGTACTTCTGGGAAGTGCTTGTTGTATCATATCACATGTTCACACCCCATGGGGGAATTGTAATAAATGTTCTAGCATGATAGTGTCTGTAAAAGACTCGGTCTCCTAGACTTTATTTGTCAATCCGATCATCCCATGGTATTTTTTACCTTGGTTATTATTGGTTGTTGAGCAAACAACTGATAATTTCTGAGTTTTTCACTCCATACCTCCAAAGTTGGGGTGGTCGGCTTGGCATTTAGGCCTATTGGGGTTATTAGAGTCTATGTGTCAATGTATATGCATGCTAGACATCATAGTTGAGTCATATGAACATGTCTAAGTCCCCCTAGGTTTTTTCAATTTTTTCAATTCTTTTAATTTTTCAGTTTCTTTTATTAAAATTTAATTTTTCCAAAACTTAGGCTATTTTTAATAGTTTAATTGGAAAAATTGATTTTGTAATAAAAGTGGGCCAAATAATCGATTTCAGTCATGTAGGTGCTCATTTTCAAGCTAAGAGCACCATGTAAACCCATGGACCCACTATTTCCTAGTTTCGAGTGATTTTCCATCACTCAGGTCAGAAAGCCCCAAAAATCAATTATTGATTATTTTAACTAATAAATTGATGAATAATGGAGCAAATCCAAAATCATAAATCAGTGGATTCTCAGTCGATTTGATTGAAATCAGTTAGATCTGAAGCAGATTGACTGGACCTGACAAATCCTTGACTGAAGGAGGTGATTAAATCAGATCCAGAGTTGATCTTCAGTTGTCTTCATGGGGAATTGCACCCTCTCTCTCTCCTACACACATGTGGACTCTCCTAGATGCTCTGTGGACTGATGTGTCAGTGTATGGGTTGATGTGTCAGCTCAATCAAGCCCCTGGTTAACAAATAGGCTCAATTCAGCTTCAGTTCTGCATTGATGAACTCTCCATCAGTTGATTTCATCTGATTCCATGAGGAATTATGCCTCCCCTGGGCTGGATGTCTTGTATTTTGTATATATCCAGGCACAACCTCCTCTTCCAAGCTAGTTAGATCTGGGATTGAGGTGCTGCTGCTATTGTACTATTGTAATTCTTCATTTGAAATAAATAAAATCTTTGGAGGCTAGACGGTGTTGTGCCATTACATGCGTGGATGATTATTGCCATTATTTTACTGAGGTAACCTGTATCTGTATTCATTTTTCTCTAATTACTTGTAGATCCGTTGTTAAGATTGATAATAGGCTTATTATAATCTTGATAGGAAAGGTGCTTTTCAATAATTTTATTGACCATCTCCTTCCTTGGATGCATGTTTAGAGATCTAGATTCAACATGTCCCATAAGCTTTTATGCATGTTATTTTGAATCTCTATTTATGTACTAATCGGATCTCACAAGTTTCTTGGCAAGTTCTTTGATTTCAGCTGAGCTGCAAGTTCCTACATTGGAGAGGATTCTGATCTAGTTTTCTTCTTCACTTTCTTCAAAACCTTCCAAAGGCATAGTCCCTCAACATTCCACCTGGAATCTCCACTGTGGATCTTCAAGGAAACCGACATTTCTCTCCTCCTCTTCCTCCCTCAAAATCAACATTTTTACCCGGTTACTTTGTTCATAGCTTTGATTGTGCTTAGATCTATCATATTAAAATTAATTCAAACATAGATCTATCTTATCAAATTCCATAGTCTAGATCTTGTAGTTAAAAATTTTCATAAGCATTCTAGATCTAGCTTTAGGGAAATTGTCCTTTTTGCATGGAAATTTGAAGAAAACTTGTAGCTTGCATGCATTAGATTTATTTTTTCTGTTATAAAAGGTAAATCCACAAATCAATGCATATTTCATTTCCTACACAAACAGTAATCCAAGATCCCAAGGAAATCTTGCTTTCCTTGGTTCCTTTTTCACTTGTTTAGCTAGTTTTAACTCCATCTTTTTTGAGTTAAGGTAGGCTGATCCAAAGGTACTCTTAAAGTTATTTTGGGAATATCTTATTCTAACATGCTCACTGGTTTTTAGCAGGTGTAACAGAAAATAAAGGAAGATGCTGTTCAGAAGTGTCTTGAAGAGCGTTCAAATCCCCCCAAGGGTCTCCCATTTGACTAAAACCTTTGATTTTCACACCTTGTAATCTCTTTATTTCAATCCATATAAGGATCAAGAGGAATTATATTAGTTCTCTAATATTGTAACCACTGTTAATAAAATTATTTTTGAATAGGCTCTTTCAAGCCCATTCCCCATCTCCCCTGGGGGGATTTGCGTCGGTGTCCTTTTTGTTGTTTTTTTCTCATTTCTTTTCAAACTAGTATTGATCTAATCTGTAAGGTAGTATAATTTATTTTATTATTAATTTCATATTCCATACTTTATATTTCAAAGTAATCTTAATAATTACCCCACGACTTCCCGATTGACCCAAAAGGGGAAAGAGATTCGTGGTAGGACTAATTAGAAAACTAGAATTGTGTATCTATTTTATTTTGATCATTTGTTTTTCAGCTATTATAAAATTAACCCCTCCTTGATTCCCTGATTGAGATCCACTTGGATCGAAAGAGGTTCCTAGAGGGTTTTATTTTAAACAAGAACACTCAGTTTAAAACTTACTAAAATTGACAAGACTCCAGTGTGTATGCTCTACACTTGGCTGCGGTTCATCCGATCAGTCAGGCTGTATCAAAAGAACTTGAGTGACTATTATAATTAGGACTCACTTTCCCAAATTAACAAACCAACAGGTGAAAATCCAACACCTAGATTGAACCATCACGGTGGCAAAATACCCAAAGGAAGCGGGAAATTCTAAAAAGTGACATCAGGGTGCCGATCTTTGTCACACCCTAATGGGTGCATTATGAACAATAGCCCCAGAGACTCCATTTCAGCCAGCATATTCCTTGCGAGTAGCTGTGAAGGTTTAGTTTTGCACATACTCCAAGTACTCTAGGGTATATCTGGAGTCCCCCCTTTGCCTAATTTTAATCAACTCACACTTCAATTTTAACTTAAAACATACCAAAACGAAACCGCAAAACACTCACTCCAAGAACGCTCAAGTACATTGTTTCTATTTTTTTACTCCATCCTAAGGCACTGGTTATTTTCTTGTTTTATATATATATATTGTGTCTCAGCATTGTGCTTTTGTGTGTTCATCTTTTGTATCTTTCCATCTTTGATCATCTATAGTTAAATTACAAACTCCCAAGCAATTCAATCAGTTTAACATCACAACACTAAGTAATTATCCTTAGTAACTTAATAGGGTCTACCCCCCTTGGCTCCATTAGGAGTTGATCCTAAACGAAGGAGTCAAGAACAAGGTGACAGCCTTGAATTGAGACTTTCCCCCAAGGACACACTAAGTGTCTTGAATATTTCTGCCACGTGACCCAGGTGTGTGAAAGGTGGCAACAGGATCATTCTCCAAAGCTAGTGTAACTCTGTTAAACCCCCACAGGTGGCTAAAGCACTTCCCAAATCTATCAAGGACCTCATGAGTTGGAAAAAGCATGAGTGAGTTGTCAAGGAGATGGAAAAAACATGCTAATCCTAGAAAATGGAGAAAAACTAATGGAGGATGGGTTGGAAACAAAAGCTCCCAGTTTCCTAGTTGACTAGCTTTTATATTATCCATAGAAAAGCAGGAAAAGCAGAATTTGTTGTAAAGCCCTGTATACTAGTTCTGGATGGTCAAAAGGTGGTCAAGATCAACCTAGAATTGGAAATAAATCATTCCTAGGATATAGATGGCATGTATTGACTTTAAGGTGCAAGTGGATGCCAACTAGTTAAGCTAGTGGGTGAATAATTAATCAAATAATGATTAATTATTTTATCCTAAGTTGTGAGTGGGTTAAATATATTCCAACAGGAACATCATTGGATCTGGATCATCTCTGGATCTGGATCATCATTACATGTGCTATCTCTTAATTCTTCTCGTCACAGGAAGTTCTACAGAGCCAACCCTTTTTCATGTTGGTTGTAGGACTAGCCTCCATGTAGGTATTTTTTAGCGCTTATATATGACTCTAAGTTAGAATGGCCCACCCAACACTTACAACTGACCATGAGAGGCACACATCCAACACCATGTCAGAAAGGCACTCCCAACAATCACATATGACCATGAGAGGAACCAATCCAGTCATGTCAGAAAGGCCCAGCACTCACATCCGATCATGGGAGGAACACATCTAAGAACCATATCGGAATGGCTCAACACTTATATCTTACCATGGGATGGACACATTAACCATGTAAGAAGGGCTCATCACTTATATCTTACCATGAGATGAACACATCACCATGTAAGAAGGGCTCAGAACTTATATCTGACCATGGGATGAACACATCAACCGTGTAAGAAGGGCCCAACACTTATATCTGACCATGGGCTGAACACATCAACCATCTCAGAAGGGCTCTGCACTTACATCTGATCATGTGACATGAACACATCCCGCAATAATATCAGAATGGCTCTTAGTCCTAGACTAAGTATTCTTGGTAACTGATCAAGTGCCTCCATTCTCCCAGAGAATGGTATCCAGTGCTTATATCTAATCATGTGGGATGAACACATTTTGTAGTCACATCATATTGGATGAGCACTCACATTTGACATGGAAGGAACCAATCCTCTCACCATGACAGAATGTCTTAGCCCTTACATCTGACCATGGAAGGAACCAATCCTCTCACCATGGCATAATGGCTCTCAGTCCCAGACTAAGTATTTCTAGTAACTGACTACGTGCCTCCATTTAGAGAATGACATTCAGTGTTTATATCTGATAATGTGGGAACACATTCCATAGTCACCTCAGAATGACTCAGCACTCATATCTAACATGGAAGGAGCCAATTCTCTCACCATGACAAAATGGCTCAGCCCTTACATCTAACCAGGGTAGGAACCAATCCTCTCACCATGTCATAATGGCTCATGGACTCATCACTTCCCCTTGGAGGGAACCTCAATCTGGGGAACACCAAGCTTCTCCCTGAAGTACTCAAACTTCACTCTGGCTAATGGCTTAGTCAACACATCAGCTATATGTTCGTCTGTCACAACATATTGGAGCTTCACTACTCCTTTCTGCACCATATCCCTGATATAGTGATATTTGATCTCAATATGCTTCGACTTCTCATGGAACACCGAGTTCTCCAACAAATTCACACAAATTTGGTTGTTGCAATATATACAAGTACCATCTAACTAGAGATCAAATGAATCAGACAGTAGCTTCCTTAACCATACTGCCTCATAACTAGTTGAACAAGATGTGACATACGCTGCTTCAGCTATACTCAATGCCACATAGGACTACTTCCTGCTAAACCAACAGATCACACCTGATCCCATACTGAAGCAATGTTGAAATATTGTAACTTTGAAGAATATTCTTTATGTATATTTTGTGGTCCCTGATGTTCCAACCGGGAGAACCACTTGCATTACATTGTACCCCGATGCTCCTAATCGAAAGAACTAAGAAGAGTCATGAGGTAGTCCCCTCAAATTGTAAAGGTGGGTCATCAGCACCCCAGCGCGGTTACTTGAGCCTACATGTGTAACTCGAGCCTACATAAGTTAAATTAAGCCGACATGTTAATTGAGTAAACTTTAAGTAAATGGATGAATATAAATAGAGGTGTAGTGCTCCTCATTTGAGACACACACACTCACTTGGAATAACGCACTTGTGGAGGAGAGGAGTTGCTGGAGAAGGAGGAGAATCAAGTTTTTGATCTCCTTATTGGTTTTACCTTTTTCCCTTTTTGGGGAATCTATATTGAGGAAGCTTTTGCTGGGTTTTTCCCTTTAGGGTTTTCCTAGGATAAATCTGTGTTTTTCTTGTGATACTGTTTCTTTCAGTGATCCTGTTTTATATGCTTTTATTATGAAAAATGAAATGATATACTGATGTCTTAGTTAAGCATATGAAAATCTAACATGGGATCAGAGCTAACCTGAATAGGGAAGCTTTCACAAGTTACAGAAGCTAGGGATTCTTATTTTTTGGTTCTCTCTCCACAATCAATTAGCAAAATAAGGCTAGGCTGACTCTCCTTTGAAGGGTGCATCGTTCTGTTGAAGCAGAATTCGATTCCGAGCATTTTCAATTTTCAATGTGGAAATTAGGGATTTCTACAGAAGAGAAATTTTTTAGAGAGACCAGCATAGGATTTTTCCCCTCATCAAAACCAAAGTTTAGAGACCTGGATCAATATTTTTGGTAGGGTGAATCTCCGGGAAAGTCAAACCCTAGTTTGACCCCGAGCTAGAAAAACCCTAAATACTAAAACTGCTACGTTTTGTCACATTCGCTATATTTCACTATTGGAGAATGATCAGGATTTGAAAATTGTAGGGGACGAAGATAAAATCCGAAAGAACACTGTGTCCAAACTTCATCCTCAGATTCACTGTATTCCGGGAGATATGTTCTCTCCAAGTTAGGGTTCCATCCTCTTCCAGAATTCATCCCTAAATAGGACACTTGGGGATAATTGCAATATCTTGGGATACAGAGGTCCAAATGGAATTCCTGAAGATTTTCCAAAAAGGGCACGGACTGCAATTTTGGTGGTCCGAATATCAGACTTAGAAGATGAACCAATGACATGTGGCATGCCAAACAACTTCATTGTTCTGAACAGTCCTGTAACAGGTCACCTTGGGAAAAGGATCATAAATCTCAAATGGTGAAACCAATTCTGATGAAACCTATGGTGTTGGATCAAGGCCATGTGATTATAGCTCATTACAAAATTTTAGACACATAGGATCATAAATTTCAAAGATATCACAGAAACATTAACAGGAATTTATACTGAAGAAATTGGAAAATTAGGGCTTTCTGTTCTGGGAGCTTCCCTCCACTGTTTTCAGAAATGGAGTACATTGGATAGCTCCATTTGAAGAGATCTATCTATCTATCCAATCATATCTGAAATATTCCAAGTTTTTGAAATTAGGGATTCTGTGACAAACCCTAGATTAGCCAGCTCCGGAACGAGGACGGACACCTCAAATCGGTAAGATCTAATCCTTTGCTATGTTCATTTGAGGTTCTCTTTTCAAAGTGATCTATGACATCGGCTTGATGATAAGCTTGGTGAAGTTGAAAACTTCCAAGACTAGAAGTATATGATCTCTCTGAAGAAAATGGATTGGACACCTACATGAGTATAGAGGTTCTAGTTTCAGAGGGAGATGAGGCTAAAAGCGTTTCTCAAGAAGAACTTGGTCAAATCCCAGAAGATCATGGATGATTCAGTTTCGAATCAACTTGTACTACAAGTGTCTTCCCTAAAGACATCGATGATGTTTTATTCCTTGACCAAGCTATTTGAATGGATGAACATAGATCAGAATATGACCTTAAGAAACCAGCTGAAGAATGTGAAGATCCAGAATGCAGAGACCATGCAGTCATAAGGATCTCTCAAATAAAAGAACAACTTCAAGTGGGGAAAGAAGAAGTGAAGAATGCAGAAGTGGTGATGGCCACCTTGGATGGCCTCCTAAGATCATGAAATTCATTCATTTAAGAAATGTGTTCCAGAAGGAAGTGATTACTTTCAGCCGACTTTGGGAAGAAGAAGAAGCTCATCTCTGAAGATCAAGCTCTCATCTTCCAAAGAAGATCCCTCAATCAATGAGAAATATGAAGATCTCAACTCTTGAAGAACTTCTTATGCACCTTAGCATTCGGATAAGAAACGATGCTATCATGAATGAAGAAGTCGATGAAGCTGAAGACTCAAGAAGGAGTATACCCATGAAACAAATAAAGATAAGTATTCAATTGTCATTTCATGATATTGTTTTGTTATACATTTGATTATATTCAGTTGATGTGTTATGCATGATAGATTGTTTGCATTAATGACTGTATACTACTAATATGCATGTGATGGGTAAGTAGCTCATGGTGCTATACAACTCTCCATTGCTACTTATCAAACCTCTTTGCTGACATATTGGATTAGTGCACAATCTCAATAATGTCATGGTAGAGATGGAAAGCATCTAGAAAGTATATGTGAGATATGGTTGAATGTTGTATTGACTAAACAATTGCATGATGCATAAGAATTTGTCGTTATGCATATGTTTTATGAAATAGTTCTAACCATGCAACTGGTGCATTTGAAATGCAGGAAAGGTCATGTACAGCCTCATTCAAGAAAAGAAGGATGAGACTTGTTCTGAAGAACAAGTGATGACAATTCAAGATTCACTCCAATAAACATGAATCTGAATCTCCCAGGGTCAGAGACACCATGACGAAAGAAAGGGATTCAGAGAGTTGTAGATCCACCTTGAAGGATGAAGACCACCATGGGTAGAAGAGATAACTCAAGATGAAGAAAAGAATGCTATGGAAGAAGCTATGATCAAAGAATAACAGTTGATCATGGGGAATGATGTATATGATATGATGAAACAAATGTACAAAGAAAGGTTCGTGATTCTCCCTAGAAAGAATAGACTATGACATGAAATACTCTATTGACCAGTATATGTCAAGCATAGAACCACCTGTATAGAATGAAGAGGGAAGATGATACTCCACTTCAGGGGGAGTGACTACAGAAAATTATATCTAAGTTCGACATGGTATGACATGATGTATAGCTTTGTGATGGATCGAGAATTTACCAAGAGTAAAGTAGTTTCCAACCTTCAAGGTTGAATGCAAAAGACTAGGATATGTTGATGACCTGAGAAGACAAACTCATAGAAGATGTTGTGATACTAGAATGATGTTTGAGATATAGTACTCAAACCAGAAAGCAAGAATGTGGTATCTTCCAAATGGATTTACAAGATAAGATATGCTGCTGTTAGAAGTAAGGTAAGAGTTGCGGCTAGAGGTTTCTATCAGAAAGAGAGAATTAATTGTGAAGACACACTTACTTCTGGAAGCAAGGTACATTTCCTTCAAAACTATCATGGTGGTTTCTTCCATGATGAAGTAACGACAAGCCTTCCTTAATGGTGTGATTGAGGAAGAGTTTTACATCGAATAGTCACGAGGATTTGAAGTTGGAGACCAAAGGAATCAAGTATGCAAGTTGAAGAAGGCACTCTATGGCCTGAAGCAAGCTCCCAGAGCTTGGTATGGAAGAATAGATAGTTTCTTGATGAGCATGGGCTTTGCCAAGATCAAAGTCGATCCTAACCTTTCCTACAAGGTTGTAGAAGACGTACCTGTCATTCTATTACTATATGTGGATGACTTATTCTTGACAGGGAATGGGAAACAGATCATGGAAAGCAAGAAGAAACTAGCAGAAGAATTTGAGATGAAAGAACTTGGGTTAATGCATTATTTCCTAGGTCTATAAGTATGGCAAAGTTCAGAAGGAATCTTTCTCAACCAGGGAAAGTATGTGGTAGAGATATTGAAGAGATTCAATATGTTGGAATGCAAAGTCATGGCCACACCCATGGAATCCAACCTAAAGCTGTTAGCTGATGACTCATTAGAGTTAGTGGATGTGACTCACTACAGACAGATCATTGGGTCATTGATGTACTTAACAAATACCAGACCAGACATTTTTTTTGCTATGAACACCTTAAGTCAATATCTTGTTCAACCAAGATGGGTTCACCTAGTAGCTGCAAAACATGTGATGAGATATCTGAAAGGGACTATAGAATTTGGTCTATACTATGATGGTAGCCATGAGTATGGATTGTATGGCTACACAGTTGCAGATTGGGATGGAAGTATATCAGACAGGAAAAGCACATCAGGTATATGCTTTTGGTCTGCTATGAGTTCATGGTTTAGCAGAAAACAGTCCAGTGTTTCTCTTAGCACGGTTGAAGCAGAATACATAGCAGATTGCTCTACTAAGTTGTGGAGCCATATGGCTTCAGAAGCTGATATCAGGTCTCTTTGACCTAAAGATGGACACTACAATGATTCTATATGATAACCATAGTTGTGATGAAAAAGGACCCTATGTTCTGACGTAACACGTAGAAATTCGGTATTTCTACATACAAGATAAGATGCAGATGATGATACTGTAGATGCAGATGATGGTGATTCAGTATTTATATACTGAATATATATATGATGATGATTTCAGTATTCCCAGATATAGATGATATTTCAGTATTTACATACTGTAGAAACAGATGATGGTGATTTCATATTTCTATACTGGATATATAGATGATGATGCTTTCAGTATTCCCATACTGGAGATACAGATGGTGATAGATCAGTATTCATATACTGAAGATGTAGATGATGATGGTTTGGATGATGACGTATCGACGAAGCCTCTACCTCGAGTAGAGTACGAACACTTTCGAGACAAGATAGGTGTTGTTCGAAAAGACCTTCCTCGAAAGGCGGAGTAGTGATGTTGCAGTGGGATTGTATCATCCCTCGGCATTTTCCCTAAAGTGATCCGGAGACCTCGGTCCTCGAGAATGAAGAGGGATTGTATCATCCCGGGACATCTGTCCATAATAGATCCAGTGACCTCGGTCATCGAGAACGTGATGGGATTGTATCATCCTTGGGAACCTTCCCTAAAGTGATCCAGAGACCTCGGTCTTCGAGAATGAAGAGGGATTGTATCATCCTGGGACATCTGTCCATAATTGATCTGGTGGCTTCGGTCCTCGAGATTGTGGTAGGATTGCATCATCCTTGGACATAGTCCTAAAGTGATAGGGAGGGATTATCCCGTAATTGTATCCAGTGACTTCGGTCGTCGAGAATGTGGTAGGATTGCATCATCCTTGGACTCAAGTCCTAAAGTGATAGGGAGTGATTATCCCGTAATTGTATCCGATGACTTCGGTCGTCGAGAAAGTGGTAGGATTGCATCATCCTTGGACTCAAGTCCTAAATTGATAGGTCATGATTATCCCGTAATTGTATCCGGTCACTTCGGTCATCGAGAATGTGGTAGGATTGTATCATCCCTGGACTTTAAGTCCAAAAGTGATCCAAATACTTTTTGTCTTTGATTTGTGGATTGCAGGTTGTTGCTAATGATGATGACGACATACTGATCGAAAGATCAGAGTATGATGATGATGATGTACTGATCTAAAAGATCAGAGTATGATGATGACGCACTATGATTATGATGTTTCTGATCGAAAGATCAGAGTATGATGATGGTGTTTCTGATCAAAAGATCAGATTATGTTGATGATGTTTCTGGTCGAAAGATCAGAGTATGGTGATGATGTTTCTATGTTGATGATGATTATGATCGACAGATCAAAATATGATGATGATGATGTTGCTACTGATCGAGAGGTCAAAGTACTGAAGATGTTGCTGCTGATCGAAAGGTCAAGGTGCTGAAGATGTTGTTGTTGATCGAAAAGTCAAAATGCTGAAGATGTTGTTGATCAAAAGGACAAAATGCTGAATATGTTGTTGCTAATCGAAAAATCAAAGTGCTGAAAATGTTGCTGATCGAAAGGTCAAAATGCTGAAGATGTTGCTGATCAGAAGGAAAAAATGCTGAAGATATTGTTGCTAATCAAACAGTCAAAGTGCTGAAGATGTTGCTGATTAAAAGGTCAAAATGCCGAAGATGTTGTTGCTGATCGAACAGTCAAAGTGCTGAAGATGTTGCTGATCGAAAGGTCCAAGTGCTGAAAATGTCGTTGCTAATTGAAAGATCAAAATGTTGAAGATGTTGTTGCTGATCGAACAGTCAAAGTGCTGAAGATGTTGCTGATCGAAAGGTCCAAGTGCTGAAGATGTCATTGCTAATTGAAAGATCAAAATG
>LPNX010727391.1:8532-44065 GCA_001517045.1 Pseudotsuga menziesii
AACATAGGCAGCCGCAGCTGCTTACAGATAGAGATCGACCCAGGAACCGACCCAGAGACCTACTGTGTGATCGACCCAGAGACAGTAAAGCAGGGCAGTTTGAAAGGGATAGTATCAAAAGTTTATTCAGCCGGCCGATCGATGGAAATTCCTTAGATGATCTCTCCTTTGATCCTTCGGTTCCAGACCCGATTCAAAACGGAGAGCCGCTAGTGATACGAAGGGAAGTAGATATTCTTGCTCTACCCCAGGATTTTATAGTATATAATATCCGAGGGATTTTGGGATATCCAGTACAAGGTCGGTCCTGATGGATGGCGTAGAGGTTGCAGGTAAGTCTATCCAAAAGAGAGTGA
Source organism: Pseudotsuga menziesii (assembly GCA_001517045.1). Classification (NCBI taxonomy): domain Eukaryota; kingdom Viridiplantae; phylum Streptophyta; class Pinopsida; order Pinales; family Pinaceae; genus Pseudotsuga; species Pseudotsuga menziesii. The sequence continues at coordinate 8,889 of LPNX010727391.1, forward strand.
GCGGGCGGTGTTAGATCAACTTGAACGAATTTATAGGCAGGGGATGTTACGTTTTTTGCTCAATTCCTGAATTTAATCTTCAATTTCTATTCCTACTCTTAGAAAATCATGACTATTTCACTGGATTCTTGAATTCAATCTACAATTTCTAAAAAGAACTTTGAATATTTCTTTAATGTGATTGAATTCCGGGATTCAACTTATAATTTCAATTCCTTAATCACTAATATTTCACTGAATTCTTGAATTCAATCTACAATTTCTAAGAAAACCTGGAATATCTCTTTAATTTTATTAAATTCATGGATTTACAATTTCAGTTCCTATTATAAAAAAAACCTATAACACCAAAAAACAAACATACCTGTAATGATGCACCTGGCTCTTTGTACTGCTCTACAACATCCTTAATTGCTGCTTCAACATTCAAATTTAAATTCTGAAAATGAAAATATAACCTCCTTGTAGCACACTGCAACAACAATACAAAAACACAACACAAATACAAACAAACAAAACACAAACACAGACCACAAACCAGAGACAAACTACAAAAACCACAGAAGAAGCCCTTCCTCAGAGACAAACTACAAAGACCACAGAGGAAGCCCTTCCTGACTCCAAAAACCTGAGCGTGCAGTGCAAATGACAAAAGAAGGTAAAGAAAGACAAATTCATATATATATATATATATATATATATATATATATATATGTGGGTGGATCGGACCCTAATTTCTGGCTTTTTCAATCTAGCCGTTGCCTCTTATCAAAAACATTGTAATGAAAGGGGCTTCACTTATCAGATTTCAAAGTTTGAAAAGCAAATGCGCTGCACTTATAAAATTTTGACCAGATGCGGCATATCATTCACTTATCCCAGCGTTTGTTAAAAAAAAATGGTAAGCACATTATAAGGATTAAAAATAAAAACCCTTAAATAAAACCTTATTTATGTTAATATGGATTTTTGGTAAAAATGATTTTTATTTATTTTAATATGTTTAAAAAAAAAGAAATCACAGTTTGATTTTAGTTTCAATTATTTTCAAAAAAATCTTAAGTTAATTAAGATATCTATATAGATGTAAAATGATACTATAGTTAAAAACATTGTTATATTATGGAAATATATTTTTTATAATTATAAAATTTTGATAGTGTTTGAAACTTTTAAGATATTTTAATAAAATCTTATTAAAAATAAAATTTATTTTCATTTTAATGCTAGTATAAAACAAATTGATCATAAATATTTGAAACTTTTTTTAAATAAAAACTCTATTTATTTTAACATGGATTTTAGAAATCATAGTTCAACTTTAATTTCAATTATATCATTAAAGTTTTATATATAGATGTAGAATCACGCACTATGGGTAAAAAAAATTGTTATATTATGGAAATGTATTTTTATGACAATAATATTTTCGTAATGTTTGAAAATTTTACAATATTTTAATAAAAATGTTATTAAAAATAAAGTTTATTTTTCATAAAATTATAATATTAGTATGAAACACACTTATCATAAATATTTGGCTTCAAATTTTTATGCTATATCAAATTTATGAAAAGTGTATTTAGCTTTCCCAAATGCTTGTATATATGTCATTAACTATATTGGAAGATAGAATAAAAATAACAATTTGAGGAAAATTAACCAAGGCGTTCACTAAATTAAAAGAAAACTAAAATTTAGTCATTAAGCTTGTGCATGCTTCATGTATGGAGATGATGAAGACATAGTTTGTGCAAATTAAAAAAGGAGGTTATTGCCACCATAACTTATGTTTGATGTGGAGAAAAAGAAACTAGAGTTAAGCATCATGGGGAGCAAATTAAAAAACAAAAACCTTGCCACCATTTGAGCGTAATATTTATACCCACATGCTCTCGAGCAGTTACTTATATGAGAAGATACAGCCCACATGCTCTTGAGCAGTTACTTATATGAGAAGATACAGCTGAAGATATCATTGTGATACTTAAACATGGAGTTGTGAGTGAGAATCACATATTAATTTATGTATTGTGTCTCGTCACTCTATAAGTGCATGGATAGTTGTTGTTAAAAAATAAGAACTAAAATATTTGTCATTGCTCCATATTTAGAGGACATGCTAGTTCTTGCTTCCATAGTCATTGATATGTGCATATTCATTTGAAAATAAGCCATGGTTTATAAGAATCTCTTAATTAAAAGCACCTCAAGCATGTACGTTTTCAATGTTTGGTTGCAATTGCATGAAGGAAAGAACATTTTGCATATGACTAAGATGCTAAGTAATATAGAGAATTCAAGGTTCCAACTATTCAAAATCCAAAGTGGTATACCTACTTTTTTTCCAAGTAATTATCCTGGGAAAACATCCCAACACTTCCCCTCATTTTGAGGATGGTACCCAATGTAAACCCTAGATTCTTTAAAACACAAATCCAATTCAACAACAAGGCATGAAATCATTACAACAATATTCTCACTTTGGGCTCAACGTCACTTGCAGGAATAGCACTTGGGTGAGGAGGATAATACTACATTCCACAACCACTCGAGCTAGACCCAATTGAGAGTGTACCTACTTGTATGTGATTCCAATGGAAAAATACCAACACATAGAAGATATTTTTGCAATTGGGAGGGGGGGAGGTGATAGCTTCTCAACCATTCAAAGGGAAAAGCATCAACTTGCAAAAGAGCATTGGTAAAGGAAGGTCACATTGTCACTTTGGTTCCCTATGCTCGAATTGGTTGTTACCAATGTTGTTGCACATTTGCCTAGTTTTATGCAAACATTTGCCCAATTCAAATCTCCTTGGGTCAGGTACACTATTCTATGTCGTCATGCCATTTGTACTTTGGCATGGACAAAGAATTGATGTAAGTGATGGTTGGTACTTCGTAGTAGGAATGAGAATGAGATTCCCAATACACATTTAAATAATGTACAAATTTAAGCATCATTTGCTAATACCTTGGAGACAATGATTTGATCAATTAGGTAAACTTGAGTACCAAGTGTATGCTTTATCAATACAAAGAGAGAATAATCATATGTAATAATCCCAAGGTATTTCTAATAAACATATCCATATGTAGTAAGCCCATGGTATTTCTCTTAAAGATATTGAATAACTCAAGGTCTCCATATCTAATAGATTGGTGGAGTTTATGAACCCTTGAATTGGTTAACGTTTCGTAGAGGATAAATGCTACATTTCTATTGATAAATGCACCATTGACTAAATTTGTACAAGCTAGAAGGACATATACAACATGGATTTTTACAACACCCCCAATAATAACAATGATATTATGTTTTTCTTCCTTGGGGATATCTTTATAGAGTATGTGTAAGTGAAACATTTGTAAAATATTTTGACAGGGCCTAGAGTTTAGGCTATTACTTTTGACCAAAAAAATGAAACCAATAACAATGTTCTTTGGATATTTTTGTCAATTGCTTAACTGTAAAAGAAAAAAACTAACCATTATTTTAACACCAATTTTTGGAGAACCATTTCGATAATGATCTTGGAATTTAACATTTAGGAGACTATATTCTAAAAATTTAAAATTTATTATCCCAAATCAATTATTTCAATCTTGAAATTTATAGGCTACTAAATTAGGGTATAGTTTCAAGTTAATTGTTAAAGTCCTTAAAAATTCACTATTAAGTTTTAATGGTTAATAAGGATCTAATGACTTATGGTGTTTGGGGCCATAGAATGTTCAAAGGACTAAGAACTATGGCCTACTTTAAGGATCAATAACAAAAAGCATATATTGTATACTTTCATAGATATTAAAAACAACATGATATTGTGGTTGCACCAATAGTCTAGTTACCTAATCATTACAATCCAATCCATTCACACTAACATTCATAGATTTATGGATATAAAAATCATGAGATAGTAGCACTAACAACTCAATCACACAATCATTATATGACCTAGTTGCACTAACATTCAACGACATAATTATGCACACCATAATATGCATTTTTTAACAATTGAGTTATAATTGGACATTACAACAACCATGCACAATAGGATGAAACCATTGAGAAAGTTGGTGTAGTCCAATCAACAAATTATCTTCTTATTCTTTGTCTCTTCCTCTGAATCCTCCTACATTATTATAATAATAGACAAAAGTTCAGTTTATAGGTGGCCATGCAAAGTGATTTACTTTTCTTGCACTAAATATTTATCGTGTTCATCTCATTGTATAGTGTTTTACTTCTTTTGATTTATAATATCTATGCACATTGTATAATTGATTTTCTAACAAAATTTATGTTATATTATTGTCAAAACAATGTAGCATTGTGTTTTTGTGATTTATATATGGATGAGTTGAATTGTTAATGTCAATATGTACGTACTATAATTTGATTATTTAAATATTTGTTTCCAAGTTTATTTCCATGCATATTCTTGATAATCCCTCTAATGGAACAAATTAATATCAAAGCATAAACTCAAACATGGTTCATTTCACCTTTTTATGGTAAAAATAAAGTTTTAGTTCAATAAGGAAATGGCGAATCAATGTTAAGTTTGGAAAAGCAAGTGTACTCTAGAATTAAAGAAAATATTCTCTTTTTCATGGAAATAGTGATTATAGGATTATATAGTACATCGAATGATAAATTGAAACACTCACTTGACCAAAAGTTATAAACCAAAAGAGAACTCATGTCTGTCTCTGCTTCTGCATGGTATAATAAAATCTCTCTCACATGGATATTTCAATAGTTTTTATTAGTGAACCACCAAATTTATTTACCTACATTGCATTGCACTCAGTAATAAAATAAATGACAAGTAATGTAAGATGTCTTTATTTTAAAAAAACACACATGGAACCACACATACCACCTCAAGATTTTCCTTCACTCACTACACTTATCTATATTGACAAAATGGGTTGTTGGGACAAGCCTTAATTTCCCCAACCAATAAATCACAAAATAAATAACCATAAAATATTAGATAGAGACCAAAAAATCATATGGGAAATCTTTAAAATACATTAAAAACTCATGAGAAATATTAAACAAATTCTTGAAATATATTATTAGAAATACTAAACAAAGGACAAAGATCACATCCAAATTAGGTATATATTGTGCAAAGACCAAAATTGCAAACACTAACTAGCTACATGGGAGGAAAACGATTGAATTTGAAACAAGGATGATTGCATAACAAATAATACATAGGTTTTGTACCAAAAGAAAACTCACCATATTCCTTTGTGTTTACTCACTAGTCCATATCTCTCACATCAAGACATTTCAACAATTTCATTAGCAACCATCCACCTTATTTTACCTACACTACATTACCTCTAAATTTAAACAAACACATGATATCATGATGTTACAACAAATTATTTAAGTTCAATTGGCATAGAATAATGAATGCCTCCTTACTCCTTAGCCTTCACCTCACCCATTGTACCCATAAATATTTATTGGCCCTAAACATACAATGTGGTTTGTTATAAAAAATATGGAACTCACCCTCTGCCATATACCTTTGCACCCACACATAAGAACATTTTAGTAGTGTTATTCGTGCTCTTGCACCGTCCTTTACACATTGCACTCCATTAAAATAGAAATAGCAAATAACATGTTATGAATATAATTTAAACAAGCACACATGAAACCATGCATACATCCTAGAATAGGTTTACTCACTAGCCCATATCTCTCTCACAAAAAGACACTTCAACAATTTCATCAACAATCATCCACCTTCCTTTACCTGCACTACATGGTCTCTAAATTTAAACAAACACATGATAGAATGATGTAGCAACAACTTCATTCATTTCTACTTCCATAGAAGAAGGCATACCTCCTAATCCTTAGCCTTCTGCCTCTAATTTTATCAAACACATAGGGAACATACACGCCCCTAGCCTTTTCCTTTCCCCACTACACATGGAATATACATCAATCCTAAACCCACTATGGATTGTTATTTTCAAGCTAGAACTTACTTAACTTTGCACCTGACATGATTATACTCGATAAATAAATAAATAAACAATAATATAACATGACTCTAAATTTACACAATCAAAACCATACATACATCCTCCTCCTTAGATTCCACATTCATTTATTCCCGCGAAATCTGCATTAACCCTAAACCAACAATATGAGGAGTGATGACTTTCCTTAATTTCCTCTCTCACTGAACCCAACAAGAACAATTTACTATAAAATATTATCAGAAACAATAAAAAGGCACTAAATATCTCATAAGAAATATTAACCATTGGTTGAAATATATTATAATAATTATTAAAAAAAGACCAAAAATATTTGCACAAGTATATCTTATTCAACAACCAAAAAGAGTAAGCCCTAAAAAGGTAAGGAAGGAGGAGAACCATCATATTTGACATACGGGGTATTACATGGGATTTTCATCAAGGAATGTTTCACCCTCTACACCTATCACATAAATATATTCAAAAACACTCCCCCACCTTCCTTTAACTGCATTTCCTTTAAATTTTAAAAACACAGATAATTATGGGAGACAAAGGAACTAGGGTTTTGCATTTGTGCGATATAACGAAATGGATGTCGTGGAAGAAATTGTTGAATTCTCCAAAATTCCATTATAAGGTATTGCAATATTTTCCAAGGGTTCAGATATAGCTCCATCCTTAGGTTACGCGAATGTGATAAAGCCATGGGAGTGTGTATACCTTGGAAAGCATTGGGAATCCTTGCTAAAATGATACTCTTGTTCATACGGGGAAAGGAAACACAAAATATATGACACTAACACTATTGTTCATTAAAGTCACATCTTATTGCAATAAAGAATGTATTATTTAGACAAGGCCAACAATGATCCTCGTGAAGAGGTAGTAACCCAAGCATTTTCATATATAAATGAGTAAGTTAATGCTAAAAAATGGGAAAGGTTTAAGGTTGTCATTGTTGGAAACCTAATCCTTAAGGGATTATGGTGAAATGTAAATATTGTAAATATATAGTTGTCATAGGGAATCTAAAGAGTCATAGGATAATGAGAAACACGCCTTCAGAATATGAAAGGTCACTTCCACTTACATAAACGATTCGTTATCAGTTAATAAAATTCAGTCCATTATGGAGTTATTCTTCTGAACTTTACAATGGTATCACAGTCGATTATGTTAAATCCATATTTTTCTAGTCTTCCCTCTTCATCCTCGGTCTGGGATATTATTTTCCTCTTCCTTTGTTGCTCCCAAACTTTCCTACATCATCGTACTTGTTTGTATGTTTCCCATCCTCTCTATAGCACAAACATTATTTTTTCTCCTATGTGCACAATCTCCTCATACAATTGACATTTTGCAATGGCCTCACACCTCTTGCATTCTTTCAAAACTTTCCTCAGTCTTCATGTAAAATTTTTGTCCGATGCCAAAAGATTGAGGTGCATCGGTTTTCTATCTGGTTTTCATGTCAATGCTAATAATTTGGTGTGTCAAGATGCAGACAATACATCGTGCAAATTTTTCCTCATCCTGTATGCTTCTTATTTTCTTGCAACCAGTCTCCAACTTGCAAAATGCAAGTCTCTCTCCATGCATTTTTTTTCCTTTTTTTACATAGACGAGGCACCTCTTTGTAAAAACTTGAGCATTTTGGCACCTTACATGCAGGTTCGACCTAAAACCATTTATGTTTGATCACTTGCTTGACCTATTTCCCACTTTGGGGTATGAACCGATTTCCATAGGGTTAAGAGCATTGCACTCTACCAACTAAGGAGTATACACCTTCGTTTCTGTTTGACTTGTGACAATCTGCTGCTCAACCTCGTGATCACAATGGGAGTATTTTTTACCTGTAATTTTAATTCTATACATACAATTTTAATAATATAATCTTCCAATACGCTATTGTAGAGAGAGGTCATCTATGTGTATTTATCATTGCATACCATTAATATTCTCTTGTTTCCCTCACTGAGTAGAGAAATTACGTTTTCAATCTCAGGCTTTGTCAACACAACTCTAAGGAAGGCATTTGTGATAATAAAAAAAGATAGATTAATGTGAAACCTGGCTACACATAACCAACCATGGAATTGACCTTTTAGATTACATCTGTTGTTGCTAAACCCACCAAAATTTTCGAGGTTAATTTGAGTTTTGGTATCAAGTGGTCATGGCTAGGTTTTACCATATGTAATGTGAATCAATCATTTATAGATTTATAGTCTTGACTATTACATGATTTCAATTGTCAGTAATCACTCATGTCAATTTGGTTTCAATATTGTGTTTTTTTTAAGTAAAATTTTGCAAATTGGGTGCTGGAAATCATAGTACAAAGGATGGTGATACTTTTTAAATGACCCGAGAGGTCAGAGATTTTTTATTGAGTTCACTCACACTACTCATTTGCATGTTGACCACTGGATGGATTTATCCATTTGTTTGCACACAACATGTTAATATGAGCTTCTTTATTGTTGGAAAATATAGTAAACAGAGGCTTCATTATGCCTTGAATCTACATTGTACCTTTGGAGTTGTGAGCATAAACTATTGTGTAGCTTACATAGACTATATTGGAAAACTTTCACAAAGCATTGCATTGTAAAAGGTGGTAGAGACTAAGACCCACACATTGTACAGTTGTTACATTATTTTGCACATTGAATTCATTATTGTAAATAATGTAAATTGTTTTGCATACCACTTTTGCAGTACTTATTGCATATTGTAAATCCTATCGATATGCATTCTCAAAGAAGACACAAAAGAAATATTTTCATATGAAAGGGGGCAGACACAACCACAACAAGATATCATATCGTCACAATGGTCGTTGTGGCAAGAATAAACATGATGTAGATCATTGTTGGGCTCCATGGGAGATGATTAAAGAGAGGCATAATAAAAAGAAAGAGGACAAAGGGAAAGCTCAAGATTCTGGTAAAGTGCCTAAATCTACCCATTCTCTTATTGCTCACTGTAATATTGACACAAATGAAGTTATGTTTGACACTTCATTTTCTCCTGTGAGACATACATGGATGCTTGACACCATGCAACCTCATGCACGACCTTTAGAAATTATTTTTTCTAAAACTAAATGACAATGTATACGAAGTGGTTTGTTTTGTGGATAAGTCTAGACTCAATCCCAAGGGGATTGGCTCCATCAGGCTCAAATTGTATAGATCCCCTAATTTTATGCTCTATAATGTTATCTATGTTCCATATTTGTAGAGGAATTTGTTGTCTCTTGTGTAGATTCGACAGTAAGGCAATCCCATCCACATGTTCGATGGAAATGTTAACATAAGGATATCCTCTGACAACCAAGTCGTCATGACTAGATATTAATATGAGAAGATCTTGAAGTTGAAAGGAAGATCTACAAGAGCTCATAATTTTGTGTGCGTCTCTTAGCAAGGAGAAGGTACATTATCGCCCATTCTTTTGTGGCATGCTAGATATGGGCACATAAACTGTGATAGTCTCAGATTATTGAAGAAGAATGGTATTTTTTGTTTTCCCACCATTCCAAAGAAGTTGACATAGTGTGATGCTTGTATTCTTGGAAAACATAGTAAGCAATCTTTTCATGATTCCAATTTCAGAGCATGTAGAGAACTAGAGCTTATTCGCTCTGACTTGTGCAGACCTATGCCTGTTATTTATGCAAATGGTAATATGTATATCATGAATTTTATAGGTGATTACACCAGGATGTGTTGGTTTTATTTGTTGAAATACAAATATCAAGCCTTTGAACATTTAAGAACTTTCATGTATGGATAGTAAATGATGCACAATTGCATATTTGTTCACTTCGTACAGATAATGGAAGAGAATATACATCAAATGAATTTGAATCTTAAACAACATGGGACTAGGAATCAAACCACATCTCTATGCAATACTCAATAGAATGGTGTGGAAAAAATAATTAATAATACACTTTTGAATATGGTATGCTCCATGCCATTTTTCAAGAATGTAAAATTGATGTTTGGGTTGATGCGGTTATGTGTGTAGTTTATTTGAGAAATAGAAGTCCCACTCATGTTCTTGCAAACAAGATTCCATTCAAAATGTGGTATGGCTACATTCCTTTAGTGATGCATCTCAAGGTCTTGATTCCACATATTATTCCCTCATTCCAAAGGAACAAAGAAATAAACGTAGTGTGAGGAGTCAAAAGTGCATCTTCTTGAGGTAATCAAACACCACTAAGGCATATCGGCTTTAAGATGATGTAATTTTTTTTTTAATACTTTCTAGAGATGTCACTTTTTTTTTAAATGAACAAAAATGACAAGACTCTTGAGAGGCAACTTGATCATCTAGAAATTTTTTCCCATTTAAATACCTTTCATGAAGTTGATAATGAGATTCCATAACTTTACAAAAAATCAGTTGTTTTTTTCAAGACTTCTTGACTCCAATATGTTATGATTCTTTGGGTTTCCTCACCACTGTTGTCAAGACAATGTTTGAAGTTTATGAGTGGAGGAATGAAAACATTCTAATGACCCTTGTGTAATGTCCTTTGAGGGAGCCACAGTAGTGTAGCTCCACTTTGATCTTCGATAAGTTATTCTGCATATGACATAATTTAGATATATTGGGGATATATATATCAACCACTTCAATATATATTCATAAGCTATCTCCTTTCTGTTATCACATTATTTAGCAAAATATTATTTGAATTTTGAAACTACTACATCAAAATCATTTTTTTCAATAACTAGCCCTCGTGCCTTAAATTTAGGCACTGTTGATGCACAATTGTTCTTACACGATTGGATATTTAAGAATCAATATCCAATGAGATTCCATCTTGGTGGTTGAATTTTAGGCATATCCAAACATAAAAATTGATCCAATTCCCTTCCAGATTCAATATAGTCCGAGACAAATACTAATTTCTAATAGTTTTCCTTCTCTAGGATCACGAGATCAAGGGGCCTACATGACATAGGTGTTCATATATTCATGCTCCTTGTAAAGATGTGAGCCTAGTGAAACTGCTTTTGACTTTTGATGGAAGATAAACTGATATTATCTCCCTTTATGACTTGTCTTTCACGCTTTTTATTTTTTCTCAAGGAAGACTGCTTTTTGGGCATGTTTACAATTATAAGTTTCTATGTATGGAAGGTACATGATAAATGTTATGGTTCTCAAGCATCCAATGGTGAGGTGGCTCAAGGTCATGGTGCTAAACAAATGTAACTGCAGCAGATTTTATATTTATTCTTCTTCTTCTTCTTCTTCTTCTTATTATTATCCCTTACAGAGATGGGGTTCCTCCGATTATGGATGTCATTGATGTATTTGGTCATGTAAAGTATTGAGGTAAAACCTTTGTTGTAATTCGGGTCAGTAGTACCCAAAAAAATATTATTGAAATGTATTTTTTAGTCTTCCAAGGCAAGTCAGCCCTGGAAGCAAGGAGAAGGCATCCATGTTGGGCTATTAGGCCTCTCAGCTAATTAATATAAATATGAGAGGTTCCTCCCTCATTTAGAAAAGCAGAAAACTCAAGCAGTTGCATAATAGAGAGAAGGGGCAGTCCATATGGAGGAGAGGAAGCAGTCTAGTCTTATTCTTTGGGTCTTACACTGTACTTGGTTGAAATCTATATAGAGGAAGTTTCGATGGGTTTTTTTCCCCATGAGGGTTTCTCGGGATAAATCTTTGTGTTCCCCTTTGTTTTGTTGTGTTTGTTATTCTTTTAGACATCCTTTTGTTTTGGTATAACAACTTTTAAAATCTTAACATGGTATCAGAGCTAACTTAAAAGAAGGAATTGCGCAACAATTTTCTCGTAGTTCAACAAGTTAGGGCTCACTATTATGGACAAAGTTAGAAAAAAAGAACCATTTAACTCACCCTAGGAGGGCACATCTTTCAGTCGAAGCAGTTTTAAATTATGTGGAGTTTCACTATTTGACCTACCACTGCTACCGGGAGAAACTAGGGCACCAAATTTCTCAAGGTTCCATCCATAGATTATAGAAAAGCAAGTCGATACAGTCTAGCTCACCTAGGGGAGGTGCATATTTTCCTCCAATCAGTACTACAAGTAATCCCACTTGGAAAATTTGGGTTTTCTAGTCAAATCCGAAGTCATCTTGAAGCATATTTCGGAAGCAGTCCTCAAATTGGTAAGTTCTATTCCCTATAGTTCCATTTGAAGTTATCATTCATTAAATATGACAAACAACACCAAGCCTGACGAAAATATTTCCCATTCTATTTTATACTGTCCCTAGAAAACTAGAACTAACTCACAAGGAAAACTAACGGAAAAAAAAACTAAAAATGATCCTGAAAATAGAAAAAAAATCCTAGTGGGTGTGTCATGTGGTTCCCTCAATCAATATCCATTGATTTTTCCCCTAAGGAAGGCCTGTCAGTTGGAGGGTACTATTGATACCCTACCAAATTCGATGGGCTCCTCTCGACGTCATGTTGAGCTCGGTTGGTTGTGACATGTTTGATGAGGAGCATTCACAGTTGTTCATCCAATTCATCATTATTGCTTGCTAACTTGTGGTCAATGTTGCAGGTAGGTTATTCACTCTAAGCTACTGAATTTCCATCTGTGTTTCCCTGAATTCTCTTCTCCATGGTTGTCAAGCCATGTTTGACACATTTTCCTTCGAGCTGATGTTTAAGTTCTATTATTTTCTTTTTCAACTCCTCCACTCTTCGGTTATTTCCATCACTATTGCTAGTCCATCCAATAGGGCCATGACTCTTACCATCCACCATTATATAATAATGAGATAGGCATGAAGAACTTGAGTAATAGAGCTTGCCGTATGGGAGCTCGCCACTAAGCAAAGCACTGGTCGAAAATTGCTTCCTTCCCTTGTCTAAACCTTCAATACCCAAACAAGGAAGAGGGCCAATGGAGGGAAAAACAATCAAATCCAAATCTATGTTAGCCAACATTTTTAACAATCACCAAGGAACAGGGGCAAATCTGATTTAATAAACCGGCACTAGAAAGAATGAACAAAAAACCTGAAACTAGGGCACCAAATTTCTCAAGGTTCCATCCATAGATTATAGAAAAGCAAGTCGATACAGTCTAGCTCACCTAGGGGAGGCACATATTTTCCTCCAATCAGTACTACAAGTAATCCCACTTGGAAAATTTGGGTTTTCTAGTCAAATCCGAAGTCATCCTGAAGCATATTTCGGAAGCAGTCCTCAAATTGGTAAGTTCTATTCCCTATAGTTCCATTTGAAGTTATCATTCATTAAATATGACAAACAACACCAAGCCTGACGAAAATATTTCCCATTCTATTTTATACTATCGCTAGAAAACTAGAACTAACTCACAAGGAAAACTAACAGAAAACAAAACTAAAAATGATCCTGAAAATAGAAAAAAAATCCTAGTGGGTGTGTCATGTGGTTCCCTCAATCAATCTCCATTGATTTTTCCCCTAAGGAAGGCCTGTCAGTTGGAGGGTACTATTGATACCCTACCAAATTCGATGGGCTCCTCTCGATGTCATGTTGAGCTCGGTTGGTTGCGGCATGTTTGATGAGGAGCATTTGCAGTTGTTCATCCAATTCATCAGTATTGCTTGCTAACTTGCGGTCAATGTTGCAGGTAGGTTATTCACTCTAGGCTACTGAATTTCCATCTATGTTTCCCTGAATTCTCTTCTCCATGGTTGTCAAGCCATGTTTGACACATTTTCCTTCGAGCTGGTGTTTAAGTTCTGTTATTTTCTTTTTCAACTCCTCCACTCTTAGGTTATTTCCATCACTATTGCTAGTCCATCCAATAGGGCCATGACTCTTACCATCCACCATTATATAATAATGAGATAGGCATGAAGAACTTGAGTAATAGAGCATGTCGTATGGGAGCTCGCCACTAAGCAGAGCACTGGTCGAAAATTGCTTCCTTCCCTTGTCTAAACCTTCAATACCCAAACAAGGAAGAGGGACAATGGAGATAAAAACAATCAAATCCAAATCTATGTTAGCCAACATTTTTAACAATCACCAAGGAACAGGGGCAAATTCGATTTAATAAACCGGCACTAGAAAGAATGAACAAAAAACCTGAACCCCTAGATACGAAGAAATATCAAGCACCGTTGAAAATAAATTTGAAGGTACTTGAAAGAGGGGATATATCATATTAGGTGTGAGAGACCTTATACTCACCGACCTTTAGATGGACGGATGGGACAGATTCACTTCTATGGTTCGCGCATATAATTTTAATGTGATCATGAACGACAATTACAAATCTAGACTAAAATTTGTGCTCTGAAGTTAACCACCTACCCGAAATCGCGATTTGATCAACTAAAATATGCAATTTCATCAATTTTAAATTTGACGAATTCGACGAAATGGTAGGAAATGAGACATTTTGTGATGGCTAGATTTTGGAACTACGCAGTCTTATTTTTATTCACATCGAGATTGCACGCAACCTCACCTTCTAATAATTTTTGGTCAGTGTTTGAACAAATCCAATCAGGACACTTGTGTACTTCTAGGTTTATGTTTTTGAAGAAAATATTTATTTATATACTTATATCTCGATTTACTACTTTCTGCCAAATTTAGCAGTTGGATATGGGCAGGCTCACAACATGTCATTTTTTTTAATATTTTATATGTCAAGGTTATCATTATTTTTTTTTCTAAATTTCCCCTCGAAAAAATAACATTGAAACTATTTAAAAACACAACATTCAGAATAATAAACATAGAATAACCAAAATAATTATAACTTAAAAATTAAAGAATTAAAAATTAACTTAAATCATTCCAAAAAAATAAAATAAAAATACATAGTTTTAGTAAACATTTATATATCAGAAAAATTATGGTTCTGATGAGATATGACTACAATTTACCAAGATTGGTAAGACCAAGTTCAATAAATATGATTATTTGGAGATTTATCATTTCTATATCACAATCGCTAGCCATTAACATCAAGTAGCTATTAGCATACAATTTAACACATATATTGTTTTTCATTACCCACACTACATGTTTTAAGAATTTCAAAACATGACAATTTAAATTTCAATATTGCAATTTCACCAAGAGAAATTAGTGAGAGATTAGAGCAGTACCAAGAAGTGGAGATGTCTGAGCAGCTCAACAATTTCACTTTCTTCAATTCCAAATATGAATCGGAGATATCGTACATGTTTATGATGCAAAGCACCCAGGATCGACCATATCCCTCACCAAGATACATAATAAACCTACCTCTATTAAGCATGGAGTTCTCCCTGTGGATTAAAAATTACCCGACATTACTAAAGATCCCAAATAGAAGTTGATTTTAGAGTGTGCAGGTTCGAACCCCATGTTCTATTTTCAATTTTAGTATATTATACTCAACAGTACAATATCATGCCAATATTGGACATGAAATTACATTTATATATTCATACTCCTATACATTGACCAAAATTTCAAGAAAGTCAGATGAAAATCATAGTTGTCCCATGGCCACATGGCAGCTCTTGACCAGGGTGTTTACATGTCTTTCCAAGGCCCTGGTTTCATCATGTTAGTGTGATGGTAGTAAAGGGGTAGATAAGTGGTTTTGGGGGCACCAGATTGTGGTTTATGCCATGAATTCTTACCATCAAATTTATCTAGGTTACTCTTCCCTTTATCAGAATAAATTGGGCACTTAAAACCACAATTCCATTGGGTCATTTCTTCGAACAATTAGTAGTCCAATAGTAATATTTTTGTAAATAGTATCAGAACCTCTCTAAAACTAATAAGTTGCATCCATACGCCCTCCAATCTATCCTAATCCAATTGAATAACTGCTCCATTATTCAATGAAGCCCTAAATGGTAGTGTGTTAATGGCATGAATATTTTATATTCAACAATGGCATCTCGGTCCTCTATGGCAGGTAGCGAACTATGGAATTTAAAGATTATGGACATGAAGGGGAATGCAATTTGAATAGTTGGAATATGAATTAGAAACAAATGCCTCCAAACTTGATTTCATAGGTTTATAAACATAGTTTAAATTGCTAGGTGGCCTCTCCACATGGAACAAGTTTTTTCCACTTAATCCCCTCTTAAAGCTAATTAAATAATTCTTTATTAAAATCCCTCTTAAATATAATTAAATAATTCTTTATTTAAAGCATGACTCTTAATAAAGGCTAAGTAACCTTAGTTTAAATGGATAATGCTAAGGATATAAGTTAATCCAACTTGGGTCATTTCCCTCAACCCACTATTATTTCCCCACTTGTGGTCATTTCCCTTATCCCACTATCACTTCCCCACTTGTGGAATCATATCCCCCATCACTTATTCATCCTTCTTCCTCTGAATCCATTAGAGATATTATATTACTAACTACATATTTAAATACTGGTCTTATGGAATCTAGACTCCAATAACTGTTTGTAAATAATTGCACATAATTATAATGAAAGTGACATTAGTATGACCATGGGGAGGTGACTATACAAAACATTGTCAGAATTACGAATAGGATGGGTGATCATGTGTAATGGTTTGCAGGTGTGAATATGACAAGAGAGTTGCAGCAATGACACTTTAAGTGTGTAGTGTCCGAACATATTGTGATCACATTAAGGTTTTGGTATTTTATTGTAACATTGTATTCTAGTTGTCCTTTTTGTCTCTCCCTCAAGTATTAGTCTCCCCTGTGCCTCCACCTACCCCTAACTCTCGTGCCTCTCTCTCTCTCTCTCTCCCCCTCTAACAACTCGAGGCCTAACATGAGCCCCAACTCTCAGCCTTCCCTTATAGTAACCTTCGGCCTTATGTATGGTGTGCTTAAGCTTTTAAATTAGTAATGTGTGAATAGTTGCTCGAAGTTGCAATGAGAGGATTGCAATCTAATTGGTTTGATGCTCCTCCATATGATCCCTCTATACTACGAACTTAAAATATGTATGTAGGAAATCTTAGGAATAGAGGGCATGAGACATTCATGTTGCAATAGGAAGACACGAGATCAAGATTTCCTTGCACGATTGTTCCTGACTCCAGCAATTGTTTGTAAACAGTTTCACGTAATTACAATGAAAGTGACATTAACATGACCGTGGGGAGGTGACTATACAAAAAATCATCAAAATTAGTGATAGGATGGACGATCATGTGCCATGGTTTGCAAGCGCGGACATGATAAGAGTGTTGCATCAATGACACTCCAAGTGTGCAGTGTCCGAACATATTGTGACCACATTAAAATTTTCTTATTGTTATTGTAACATTTTATTCTAGTTTTCCTTTTTGCCTCTCTCTCAAGGATCAATCTCCCTTACACCTCCACCTACCCCTAACCCCCACACCTACAACTTGAAACCTAACTTGAGCCCCCACTCTCCCCCTTCCCCTATAGTAACCTCTAGCCTTATGTATGGCATGCTTAAGATTTTAAATTAATTATGTGTGAAAAACTACTCGAAGGTACTATGAAAAGATTGCAATCTAATTCATTTGATGCTCCTTCATTTGATCCCTCCATAATAGCACCTTAAAATATGTATGTAGGAAAGCTTAAGCATAAAGGGCACATGACATTCACACTACAATAGAAATACATCATATCAATATCATCTTGCAGGGTTGTTCCCAACTCCAACAATTTTTTGTAAATAATTGCACATAATTACAATGGAAACGACATTAACGTGATCGTGTGGAGGTGATTGTAAAAAAACGTCATTGAAATTAGTGATAGGATGGAATATCATGTGTCACAATTTACAGGCATAGACATGATAAGATTTATGCACCAATGACTCTTCAAGAGTTATTGTACCATTTTATTATAGTTGTAGTTTTTGTCTCTATCTCAAGGATCATTCTCACCTGCTCCTCCACCTATCCCTAACCCCCACCCCTCTCTCTCTCTCTCTCTCTCTTCGTTGTCCCCCCACCATGCATTGATCCACCCAACAGTTGGCATCGTTTGTCGACTCTGATAGGTTCAACATTGACTTCAACAAGTCCAAACCTTGACACGACCTCGACAGGTTCAACACCTCGACATGCATCGTCAACATCAACGATCAACACAACTATGTCAGATTGTCTCTCTATCTTCCAATCGTCTGTAATTATTGAACTTTTGAACCGTTCCAACTTCTTTATAACAAAACATAACAAGAAGACATCCCAAGCATTCTTAGCACTCTATATAATCATGTACACTATTGTAATATACAAGGCATAGTATTAAGGAAGTAATAAAACAGTAAATACAACAAAAATTGGTTCAAACTCTTGCATATTGTTTGTTTATCTATATGTGTATGTTTCTATGTGTAGTGTATTTCCTACTTTGCTTATTATTATTATTATTCAACCATAATAGTACTCTATTCATTCAGTCAAATTGTTGTCCTCGTTGTGTGCTTCGGCACCCATATCATTGGTATCAGAGCTTGTTGAGAGCATGTTTGTGCTTAATTCATGTGTAGACACTTCTATCGAGGTTACTTTACTTGTGTATGTTCAAAAACACTCACAAAATCAACAATCCAAGAAGACACTACCTTTTACTTCAGAGTATCCATCTACTCGCACTATTGGATCGAAGATGGTCGGAGAAATAGACAATAGACATGTAACTAACGAGACAGAGCAACTCATAGAGAAAGCACTGGCTCGACAACGAACCAAAATGTTCACCCAATTCAATGATATTCTCATGCGATTTGCCTCAACATCGGGAGGATCTTCGACAATATCCAATTCTGAAAAAATCAGTCCATTCAAAGTACAAATGAATTTGGACATATAAGATATAGAAGACAAGATTGATGCAAAATCCATAGATAATTGGGTACAACAACTGGAATCCTATTACTTTGTGAATCAACTCTTAGAAGCTGAAAAGATCACCATTTCATCCTTAAAAATGTCGACATATGTGCACTGCTGGTGGGATAATATATCGACAAAGATGGAGAAAGACGGAGAACCCATAGACACATGCAAGAAATTTTTTGAGTACATCCAGAAGGAGTTATACTTGACCAAGCACCTTGAACAACAGCATAAGAAGTGGCAACAGCTAAGGCAATGGAAAGACTAGTCCATGTAGAGTTACTTCGATGAGTTCTATCGAATCCTGGCGAGACTTGTCATTCAAGAAGAAGAGAAATTGGTTGTTCTGAAGTAATTCAATGGATTATCCCCATACATTCAGCAAGAGATGGAGTTTTTGATTGTTAGTATTCTTGTGGATGCATTCCACTGTGCCAGTAAGCTTGAATCTAATAGAAAGGAAAAGCATGCTTTACGACCAAGCCGACAGGTCTAACATACGACAAAAAGTCAACAGTCAACTTCAACAAGTCAATACACCCTTCTCATTCAACCCCTCCAAAGAAATATCAAGGAAAAAAAAACTCTCAGAAAGACGGAAGAGAGCATAGCAAACAACCCCCTACCAGGAAATGATGTGATTACCACAGTTCATCATGGCATGATACGTCTGAATGCAAGGCTCGAAAGACATTTTTGGTGAAATTGTCGACCTTTGGCTTGTCCGACAAAACCTTGGTATAATCAAACCTAGAAGCATCAATCCTTTTGACATCGACATCGACCACTCCGACAACCTCCACTATCGTCAACGAGGAGGAATGAGAGCACCTATTCCATACACATATATGGGCTCAAAACAATCCATTACATCTAATTGTAGATAATGGTATCCAGAAGAAATTTGTTTATGAAGATCTCATGAAGAAACTAGGTCTTGTAACCACTCCACTTCCTCATCCTTATAATATCGGTTGGATGAAGGATGTACAGGAACTGAGAATCACCCAACAATGGAGACTCACCTACTTCATTAAGCCTTTTGAAGATGAAGTACCATGTGACATGGCACTGCTTTCCATAGTTGATGCCATGTTTTGGAAACCTTATTTATGGGATCGACATGGGATTTATCAGTCATGGCCTCAGAAGGTGATTTTCAAAATACAAAACCAATGGTATGGTATACCAAAACAATGACCTACACTAACGGTTGAAATGATATCTACCAAGCAAACAAAGAACCTCATCAACCATGCTCAGAGATTTTCATTGATCATGATTAAGCCTCAACATCCTAGAAATATTGCAGCAACTAGTCGACTCACTGACCAGTGAAGCTCCCAGCAACAACATCACATCAACAATATTCTTGATGAATACCATAATGTATTTCAAGAGCTAGATGGAGTACCCCTACATTGCTAAGTAAAACAACGCATTAAAATTGTTCATGGTTCTTCATTACCTAACGCATCTGTTTACAGAACATCCATTATCGAGAATGAATATATTTGTAGACATATTCAAGATTTGATCAAGAGAGGTCACATCCGACCCAACTCCTCTCCTTGTGGAAGTACAGTCGCCCTTGTTCCAAAGAAAGATGGGACTTGGCACATGTGCATCGACTATCGGGCTCTCAACAAGATTTCGATAAAGAATAGATACCCTCTTCCAAGGATAGACGAACTCATCAAATGTTTGAAAGGTGATAAATCATTTATTAAGCTCGACCTCAAGTCAAGATATCATCAAATTCTGATCGATCCCATCGATGTATGGAAAAATACTTTCAAAACCAAGAAAGGATTGTTTGAATTGTTACTCATGCATTTTGGCTTAACCAATGCACCCACAACCTTCATGCAATGTATGGATGAAATTCTTTCACCTTCCATTAGCAAGTGTGTCATTGTGTACCTCGACGTTATCTTGATTTTCAGTCTATCATGGGAAGAACATGTCTGACAGTTTCGACGAGTCCTCGGCACTCTTCGACAACATTGAATCTATTTGAACATGGACAAATGCTCATTTGTGATGAACAACATCAAATATTTTGGGTATGTAATCGACTCGGCGGGCATTCACATCAATCCATACAAAGCACAAATCCTGAAAGATTGTCCCAATCCTCAAAACATTCATGAACTAAGAAGTTTTCTTGGATTGGAAAATATTTATTGATGATTCATACTCGGCTTCAGTCACATAACCTGGCCTTTGAATCAGTTGACTAAGGGAAATGAACAAATTGTCTTCAAATGTACATCGACACAACAACAAGATTTTGAGAAGCTTAAGCACAATCTTTGTATTGCACCAGTACTTGTGTTACCTAATTTGCATCAACCTTTTGAGATTGAGATAGATGCATTGGATTATGCTTTAGGTGCAGTGATCACTCAGTTTAGTCACCTAGTCGCTTTTCATTCTGAAACTTTTAGCAACACTGTTAGAAGGTATTCAGTGTATGAAAAGGAACTGTATGCCATTGTGCAATCCCTTAAGCAATGGATACATTACATTCTTGGGAAGGAGACCGACATTCTTACAGACCACAAGCCTTTACAATTCTTCTTGTCCCATTCAAAGTTATAAACAACTCGACAACTCAAGTGGATTAATTACCTACAACAATTTCACTTTGTAATTAAGTATTGGAAAGGTAAAGCCAATGTTGCAGCCAATTGTTTGAGTCGACTACCCATTACTATATTTTTTACAGTGATGAGTATGCAGGGCTAGGACACCACTACTTGGCCTCAATTATATTTGGTAGACTATGAATTTTCTAGAATTTATCGACAACTTTAAACCGACCTGTCGTCCACTACTGACTATTTCCTAAAAGATACCTTGCTATACAAGCTTGGACAACTTTGTGTACCGAAAGGTGAGCACTGATAGAATCTCATTTCAGATGCTCACTATAGGAATACTATAGGACACTTTGGAGTAGCAAAGACCCATGCCATACTCCAAAATTATTTCTTTTTATCCTTCACTTAAATGGAACGTCAACAGGTATATTCTATCATGTGTGGTTTGTCCCATTGCTAAACCACCGAATCGATGACAAGGATTGTATACACCTTTTCTAGTTCCTAGTCGACCATGGGAATCTATTTGTATGGAATACTTGACAGGATATCCTACTACCAAACATAAACATGATGTGATCTTAGTAGTATTCGACAAATTTTCCAAGATGGCTATTCTCATTCCATGCAAGAAGACTACGACAGCATAGGAGACTGGCCAACTCTTCTTTGAACATGTCTAGAAACATTATGGCTTATCGACGACCATTATTTCCAACATATATGACAAATTTGCTAGCATATTTTGGAATACTCTATGGCAATAACTCGACACGAGAATCTCCTTATCGACAACTTTCCATCCTTAGACATATGGACAAATGAAAGTTGTGAATCGCTTGGTAGTAACACTTATCCGCATGTTCAACCACAAGAATCATTGAATGTGGGATGAAAGTCTCCCATACATACAACATATTTACAATCATGCTCAGAAAAACTCTATGGGAAAGAGTCCTTGAAGTAAATGGGAGACTTTCACAAACATTGAAGTAAATGTAAATGAATATCATTTTTCTAACATATCACGTCTCTTCATAACATACTTGCTTAGTCTTCAATTTGTATGCTTTTCCTTCCTTCCTATTGTTATTTATTTTCCCTCGAAAACCATAAAAAAACACTTAAAATTACACACTAGTTGAAGTTACAAAAGAAGAAAGTCTTTAGTAAAAAATCCTAAATTATAGTAGTGATCTTTAGAATTTTATATTGTTGGCTTATTTAATAATGTTATGTGTTCCATTTTTCCTACTTCATGATCCCAACATATGATCCCAACATATCAAATAAAGTAATGCATTGAAACCCAATACTTTCATAACATTCATGATTTAGCCACACTTTTACTTATCTCTATGCTACAACGCTTAACATGTGGTTTTTTTTATCAACATGAATGGAGGAAGCTCAAAGTTATAGGACATGCAAGTTCTAATCATAATTATTATCAGTAGAGTAATATCTTACAACTATAAGCACCTACACATACATATATCGATGGTTTTACTTAGTGCCCACAACATAGAAGTGATTCCTTCTTGAAATATATATTGATGGTTTTTCTTAGTGCCCACAACGTAGAAGTGATTCTTCTTGAAATATATACAATAGGAAGATTTTTTTTGTGTGTGTAAAGGATCTCAAAAATGTGAAAACTTTTAAAAAACAAACCAACAAACTTTAAATATATTAATAAAAATAAATAAAAATAAAAATTTAAAAGCTTCAAATTTTGTAACATTATTTCAAGTGCGTCTTTTTTATAATGTGCCAAGTACATGTGATTATGGATGATCATACTATGTATGGTTTGTATTCCCATATTTATACATGAAAACAGATGTATCTAATCATTGCTATTTTTTTTGAATTATACCTGCCGAAGGCATGTATATTGTTTTCGATATGCCGTTGACTGCCTATGAGTTGTTCCGTTGACCATAAATTTTGACATATTTTCTATTCTTTTATTTTGTTATATGCTTTTTCTTATTTTTTAAAATTTTTAATCTTGATTTATGTATCATTCCATTAGTCAAAGATTTGAAGCGTCATTGCCGGCTTTGTTTGTTTATCCCAAGTGTTTGAACAAGTATTTACATAGATTGCTTATATTTTATATGTCTATTAATGCACTGCCAATCATTTAATATACTCACAACCCGTTATGTCACCCCACCACCATGGCATCTATCACCCCCACCGCCTCTTCGTACACCGCCACACCACCTCTTTGGTTGCAGAACTACCGCCACTGTCTCTTCATCGTTCATGCCCAAAAGTTCAGCCTTCCCTCTGAATAAAGTCTTAATTGCTCCAATGTCTCCCAAGCATAAATATCAGATTTAACTATGATACCCATTTTGCAGTCATCGACTAAACATAAATTGCAAACATAAAGACACTGCACTGTCACAGTGCAAAGGTGGTGTAAGTGCAGTATGGCATAGCCTCTTTGTCATTTATGCATTATCTGCTCCTAAGCTTGAAGCTTAAATTCCCAACATAGCTTGGATGGATGCGAACGAAACCATGGAGAACAGGCCGTGCTGCTTCAAATACTGGTGTTGCGGTGAGGAACAGGCCTTGCTGCTTCAAATAATTAAAGGCCACAAAGAATACCAAGGGTTGCAAAGGGTATCTGTAACATGAACTTGTATTGATAAATAACAACGCCACAATCAACAAACAAGCTCAAGCTCATATGTGGCTATGGTGATCGACCACCTTAGCCATAGCAGCAGTCTATCAGTGGAGCAGTTGTGTAGCCTCAGGTCAGCTTCTCAACGCTCAGTAGATTGGCTAGGATCGCTTACTTAACTGAATCCACATGGTTCAAATGTTTGTCTATTCCTTTCCTTCATATACACTGCAATAGACTCTAGTCCTGCAATTAAATATAAGTCCGTCGTATCGCTACATAAAACCCAATTAATGATGGGATCTTTTTTTGTGATAGCAAAACCGCTGCGTTGATTTATTGAATGAAATTTACTTTCAACTCCTGCAACTGTCTACAAAGCCTTTCTCAGCCTTTCTCTTGCTTTTCTCGTTGTCAATTCCAGAACCATTTTTTGCAAATACAATCATCATCACAAGTTGGGTTAATGATTCATACCTTATAGAATCTCAAAACCATTAATGTTCCATGCAGGGCCATCATTATTAGTCAATAGGTTTAATAATTCACAACATACTGAAAACCATTCATTCTGCTTGAAGAGAGCAAAAGGTAGTGGCATACCTTCATATTTGAGTAGAAGTAGAAGCGAAGAAGCAAAATATAATAAGAGTTGTTACTGGGTGCCTTGTTTTTCTCCCTAATCGTAGCCCACGAAGACTTACAAACTCACTGGGATTCCTTGTTTGAAGGACTAGATAAACATATACAATGATATTGAAGCTCCTGTTACCTGGAAACTTTTAAATTGTGGGCAGCTACCCAAACCAATCATACCCATTCGAAGGAAATAACTGGGTAACGCATTATTGTAAAGCTCATTTACACATACCAGATTCATACGAGATTCAAAGTGTCATCAGCAGGTAGAGGAGTCTCTTGATCTTCTTATTGAACAACGTTTTCTTAATAATATTTTGGGACAGCAACACTTTTCATCATTTTAGAAGCATTATCTTCATGCTGCTTTGGGACAGCAACATCTTCATCAGACTGCTATCCAAACTCTCTGCAATAACAAATAGTAGTAACAAATAGTATTGCATGTTTATGCACATTTGTATTATTATTATGGTTTTGCCTTTATAATAGTTTCCTTTTCATAACTATTATGGTTTTGCTTTTCTTTTCATTATTGCTGGAATCCAAACTGCCTATTGGCTGAAACCCAAAATCATGAAAATTCATAAAGCATGGAATTTATTGACATTTTTATTTGCTTACGGTTGCAGGGTTTCAGCAACAAACTGTTCAATAATTGACAAAGTAACATCAACAACAAAAAAATTACATACCTGGACTAGTACTAGGTCAGCAGATTTGAAGAAAATCTGAAAATCTTTATCTTGCAAGGACAGTGTGGATGGATGCCCTCATGGCAAATGAATACACCAAACAAGATTACACTGACTGGATGTGCAGTGCTTAAACAACTCCGGTTTCCTCTATGATTGATACTTACAATCATATATTTGCAAGTAACCGGAGTCTTCTCTAAAAGCACAGAAAATTCAGGCAGATTTGTTAGAAATTTATTAAAATTCATGCAGATTGGCTTCCTTATTCCCCATGGCACAGTTCGAGTGCATGCAGGAGACTATTCCTAAGTCCACGAGTTGCTAAGTGGCATCCTCTTGCATGAATATCTAATTAGCAGCCTGCGTGTGTTCAATTGTCGAGCACTTCGGTGAATTTCAAATATGCCTCTAGACATCTACACTCTGAGATTAATGTCTTTAATAGAATATGCTCAAGAACAATGTCTTCAATAACTTATGCATGGGGATGGAAAAGCCAACAAATGTCTCACATTTCCTTGAGCAACTTACACTTTATAGCATGCAAAATCATAGCATAAAGAAAATGGTATACATTTTTTTCAGTTATGTGTTGAAGACAAATAATATAATGTATAATATATTTTATTAATGTATGAGAGAAAATAAAATGTCGTGTTTAAATACCTTTGTTTCATGTACAAAATCACAAAAAAAAAACTATATATTTTCTTAGAGTCACATTAAAAGTGCTATTTTGCTATTTGTTATTTTCTTGAATTGCAACTTTATAGCAACTTACTACGTCACCACACAATCCAGGCTTTCTTATGCATCCTCCCACGGATATAACATAAACACTTAATTTCGCCAATGCAAACAACCTAACAACGCCCATGTTATTTGGCATCCTTCCATGGTTCGGCAGGTATTGCTGCCATGCAGCCTTGTTTACGTGGAAAAAGAACAAATAAAGGAAAGCTATTGGAAATATCTAAAAGAGCTCAGTACTGGAATGCGAAAGTATGGTCCTATTTTTAATGATTTTTTTATTTTATTCTATATTAAATTCTCTCATTTGAATATCATGAAGGAAATATGTTAAAAGAGTTTGAAGATCAATTTTATTGAAACTTTAATGATATATTAATGTCATTTAGGTCGGTGATGTATGAGTTAAGACATGTATTTTACTTCAATAAAAAAAAACATTGATAAATTAGTGTTCTGTAATAGTTTATCTCTTGTTTTTGTTGTTGGAAAAATTATGCTTATATTAATAGAAAATATGGTATACAAATGAGATAAAATTGAGTATAAGATATCAAAATGTTAATAAGTGTCTTAGGTTTCACATTATATAAATTACAGTCTCACATCTCTTCATAGCATAGTGCTTTTCACTTGAAAGAGTACACTTATATCAATAAGGAATGCTTCCCAGCAAAAGCAAGGGAAAATTCATTACCACTAAACATCGCATCGCTTCACTATGAAGCTTAAAAACTCTAATACAACACAAAGCACTCTGGAAATGAACGTCCATTGGAGTCAACATTGCTTAACCATAATGATTTCCAAGAAACACTTAACAATAATGATTTCCAAGAAACATTGAAAAAGGTGAGGCCAACTATCCCACACAAAATTCTAGCAACATTGAGCATGCATGCAATGCCAAAACAAATGACAAATTGCATCAACCTCACCACAATGAAGACACAAGTCATTTATGAGACGTGTTCTTCATAGTGGTTCCTTAAACGGTAAACTCTAGGAAATAAAAAACAAGCAAACACCCTCACTTTGTAAGAGAGAATAAAACTCGAAACTCTTTAAAGATAATTAACCCACTTCTCATTGCATCTAAAATTCCCAATGCATGTTTAGCTTTGACTTGAGAGGGAAAGGGTGCACATAAAAATAATTACACTTATCTAGGTTTCTACAACCAAATGTGTATGGCATAAAGAACCACATTCAATCTTCTCGTACATGTTGAAGAATGTCTATATTAAGCTTATAAGGTCCCTTAGTTGGAACCAAAGTTGAATATCATGGATAAAAAATTGGTGTGAGTTTGGAAAACCAAACTCAAGTGCAAGATTAACCCAATTCTTCCATGTTCTGCTTTCTTCTCCCATAGATCTTGTCATTAAAAAAGTTATGTCCAAGCTAAATGCCTAGTAAGATGTTTGTGCGCATCAACTATAAAGGATAATTGATCAATCTAGGACAAGATTGAATGGGAAGTAAGTCCAAAGCTCTCATAAAACCATCCCACTACCAAGAAAGTGTGAAAGCAAAATTTTCCATGTTCTGCTTTCTTCTCCCATAGATCTTGTCATTAAAAAAGTTATGTCCAAGCTAAATGCCTAGTAAGATGTTTGTGCGATCAACTATAAAGGATAATTGATCGATCTAGGACAAGATCGAATGGGAAGTGAGTCCAAAGCTCTCATAAAACCATCCCACTACCAAGAAAGTGTGAAAGCAAAATTTTCCATGCTTCCCAAAATCTTTGTAACATAGGGGGTCCTCCAATGTTGAAATCATTAGGAGTAAAAATGACATCACTAATCAAGAAACATCTTTTGACTTTGACTTTGTTATGCCCATGGTCAAGCCTTAACCTGAGTAAACATTCCACCATTTCTCTCAAAACTGAGAGCATACAATTCATTTAACAAAATAATGCCTCCATGAAATGACATCACTAATCAAGAAACACATTTTGACCTTGACTTTGTTATGCCCATGGTCAAGCCTTAACCTGAGTAAACATTCCACCATTTCTCTCAAAACTGAGAACATACAAGTCATTTAACAAAAAAATGGCTCCATGTAAATGGATACTAACCAAGTCCAAACCATCCTCATGCTTGGGTAAAAAGCATATATGCCAAGGACCATAGGCAATGAACAAGATCCACCAAATCTCAACTACAAAAATTCTCAAGACAAAAAAAATTGGACACTGTAGGAAATCAACAAGAAACATAATAAACATGGATAGCTTGATTATCCTAGAGGGGTAGCTCGGTTGATTGGAGTCCAATTCCAAAGACCATTTGATATTAAGGTCAGAGGTTCAATTCTCACTAATCCAACTCTCTAGGTCCTTCAGGGTTAGGCTCCCAAAACTGGAGCCAATATGGTGAGGCCCCTTCAAGTGGTCCCCCTAGAATTATTACTATGGATATAACGAGCCCTGGCCAATATTCTTGTGGCTGTGAATCACATGGACAAAAAAAACATGGATATCTTAGAGAGTTTTTCCAATAAATATTAGCTTACCAAAGAAGCATAAATATTAGAACTTCCAATTATGGACATTACATTGATTTTTTTGTAGGGACCATTCTTGCATAGTAACAAGGGACATGTTAAATCTAAATGGCAC
Organism: Pseudotsuga menziesii; assembly: GCA_001517045.1. Lineage (NCBI taxonomy): Eukaryota > Viridiplantae > Streptophyta > Pinopsida > Pinales > Pinaceae > Pseudotsuga > Pseudotsuga menziesii. The sequence goes on from LPNX010727391.1 coordinate 37,736, forward strand.
ATCCAAATAATGAACAATATCCCTAACTATCATACATTTCTAGGGATGACTCAATCACATTGGTGTTTTCCACAAGGACTTCACTTAGTGAACCTCTCACATAGCACGTACGATCATGGGATATTAAAGAATACCCTTAATTTCTAGATATATTGACCCAAACTCTTTTTGTTGAAACCCCCTCCCAATACTTAAAACCTCCTCCCCACCCCTTTTTATACCTCAATCCTTATAAAACACCCTAGCCACCCCCACCTTAAGCCCCTCATCCCCCCCAATACTGCAATATATTGGTTCAATTTTTGATAATTTTAAAACCCACAACATGAACTAACGTGATAGGATATTGGTTAACAAGTGAAGACCCTGTGGTGTTTTCTCCATAACAACTAACCAAAAATTAGACTTGAATCATTAAACATTACTTCATATGCAACACAAAAATCATTTAGACATTCTAAGGCTCCATCAACTTAGCTTTGGAAATTGCAATATAAAGGAGACAATCATCAAGAAAGTGATGATTAAACATTTTATCTCCACCAAGAATAAATAGACTTTTGATGTGACCATGAGCTCTTGTAACATCTAGGAGATAGGCCAAGGCATCGATAATAATGACATAAAGGTAGGGGGACAAGAGGTTGGATACTTTGCCTGATATAACTTAACGAGTTAACTCAAGTTGTTGATTGTTGTGAATTAAAAATAAGAGATCTCGAGGTCAAATCCCCAAACTAACTATACGTGATATGTTAATAATCAATGTTTGTATCAGGTTAGGCATACTATAGTCTAAGTTGATGATTTATCCTAGTTACCACTTGTTGATGCCAACAAAGTCTATAGGGGTTTCTTATGCATGATTACATGGAGAAAATACCACGAGGGCTTCACTTGTTGGCCAATATCCTATCACGTTAGTTCATATTGTGGGTTATAAAATTATAAAAAATGGAACCAATATATTGCAGGTATTGGGGGGATGAGGGGTTTAAGGTGGGGGTGGGTAGGGTGGTTTATAAGGATTGAGGTATAAAAATGGGTGGGGAGGAGGTTTTAAGTATTGGGAGGGGGTTTCAACAAAAAGAGTTTGGGTCAATATCTCTCGAAATTAAGGGTATTCTTTAATATCCCACGATCGCACGTGCTATGTGAGAGGTTCACTATGTGAATTCACCGTGGAAAATACCTTGTCAGATAAATTTATGGAAGTCAATTATGTTTGATAAAACATCATTAATGATTGTGAACATTGATGCATTAGAGAATAAAGTATTTACCATGGACACAAAATGTGTAGTGAAACCAGGCATGCAACCATATATTTGACAAATGACCACTCCACCTTGTCATAGGCCTTGTCAAAATCAATTTCAAGTAAAAGAACCTATTGCCATGCCTACTTGGCCCATTCAACATTCTTCCAAGCCATCATGTTTGTGTCAAGAATAAAGCTTCCTTAAATAAATTTAGTATGCTTGGGTTTTATGATTCATACATCAACATGTTGAACCCTCGAAGTTAGAACCTTAGCAAGAACTTTGCAAGACACATTAAGTAAAGTAATTGGCCCTAAAAGTATTTTTGGGGATAATTTTGATCAAAACCTATATTGTGATATTCATTGTTTCTACTAATATGAAATTACTTCTTGATCCATACAAAGAGTATTACAGGGAACTAACTTCCACATCTTCTTGGAAAATTCACATGGAAGACCACCTATCCTATGAGATTCCCATTCAACATTGTGTTCAATATTTCAAGAATAAGTGCTTAAATTATTCCACTTCCCTAATACCATGTCCAAGACTCCACAACTCAAATGAAACATTTTTTTCAAAGGCTTTTTTGACATCCATTAATGACTCTAATATATAGTATTCTTTCCAAACAAAAATTGAAAGTGTAAACCCAACATCTACCGAATCTCCAAATCTTCCAAAAGAATGCCCTTTGGATTCCTCAACCCTGTGACTTGTTTTAAAGAATTCTTACGGTTAAGATGAATATTTCCATTTGTACTTGAAATGTGAGGGGGGTGACACTTCCCTCCAAATTAATGATAATCGCAGAGATTATCTGGTCTCAAAAAGAAATTGTCTTTTGTTTTCAAGAAGTCAAGAAGTTTGATCTTTGAACAAATATGTCCTTTTTTTGGTTTGTTCCTTCTGGAGCATTAGTCAATGTCTCTAGAGGCATTATTATTAGGTTTTCACCTTGGTTTCATCCTACTGTTGTCTCTTTATAGCTCGGATTCACAAAATCGATATGTGTAGGTGATGTGACTACTTGTTGGCAAGGTGTTTGGTTTATGTTCTAACAATGCTTCATCTCTTCTTTTTAATCATGTTTGTTCATTGCATTGCCTTGTCAACTCCCCATTGGGTTCATAATGGACTATGCCTAGATATTTTAACACTGTTGAATGGGAGAGAGATATACAAGGTAGAGTGGCGTCTATCATTTTCATAGCACTTAGGAAGCATTAGGTCATTTCAAAACTAGTTTTCAATCTTTTTATGTGAATTGAGAACTAAAACCATTGGTCATTGCTATCACTCAAAATTATCCTTAATATTTTCCAGTTAAAGCAATTGATTTGGTGATTAGTGAGAGAAAGTGCTTCTACCACCAATACTATCTATCTCTCTTTTGGACTAGTGTGTGGTAGTCCAAGGGATTTATCCCTAACATAGACTTGTCCCTTGAACTCAAAAGTATGTAGTCAATACCTTGAAAATAACAATAAAAATAAAAAATAAAAATTGATACACTAATAAATAAAATATGTCTCAAATTATGTGTGTGAATACTTTTAATGCCAATTGGCCATGAGAAAAAATAGAAAGGATGAAAATAAGAAAGGTAAACCAGGAGTAAATCTCACTAATTAAGAATCTTAAAATCCAAAATCTCTAAGAAAATAGAGCTCCCAAGGAATTCTCAAAAATGAAATATTTCAGTGTTTCGCATAATGATCTGGTGGATTATTCATCTTCAAAATTACACTGATCCAACATGGTACAATAGCTATTAATCTATGGTTCAAAGAACATAACATATGCTAAACATAGTGCACGACTAGCCTTAGGGGCCGCGCGGTCTGACATAACATCGTGCAGCTTGTGCAGTGATAGTATGCCATGCAGTTATCGCAAGAACCGCGCAGTTATCGCATGGTGCGCAATTATGGCATGGGCCGCACAGCTTATGCAGCTTGCATGGGCCCCGCACTTGCGCAGCTTGCATGGGCTGTGCATCTTGCGCAGTATGGACCGCGCAGTTTGTGCACCATCAGGAGGTAATCTAAAATGGTTTGTGGCAAAGCCCGCACGATCACATATGCTGCGATGCTGCAACACTGGTCATATGCTGCAATGCTGCGACATTGGTCATATTCTGCGATGCTGCGACATTGGTGAAGTTGGTGGTGACATCAAAAAGTTACGTTACATGTGGCATAGCCTGGTTGCAGGTTATTGCAACGTGTTGTGAGTCAACACATGGGCGTGGAGTCAGTTGCAACGTTTCGGGAATATGGAACGTCGTGGTAACATAACGCTTGTGTAGCGATTTGGCAGGATTGCATGGTTCAATTTAGCATATGGTTGTAACGACAATAAAGAATATAATAGCTGTAGCAGAGGAAAGGAACCCGTTACTTGTCCTCCAACTGAACGCTTAAATAGAGAACTTCTGGCCACCTCAGGGGGGGAAGAGAGGAGATTCAGATTGTGTTAGAGCACAGAGCTTCATTTTTCTGTTATGAGAAGCTTGGGGAGTTGCTGTGAAGTGCGCAGATGCTGTTTCTTTTGAAGTCGACATTCTCTGTTATATTTTAGCTTTCTTTGCCTTTCGAAGGCTACTTGTAATTTCCAGAAGAGATGTCTTAGAGACTTTGTACAACATTCTGTTTACAATTGCTGAAGTTGATTCCAGAACCATTTTTGTACCATATTAAAGAGATTAATTGGATCAGTACCCATTGGAGGGGGACTCGGAGACGTAGCCCAGTGAAGGGGGTGAACTCCGTTATCAACTTCTGTTTGTGACTCTCTGATTCTATGTTTTATTTTTATATCTGTTTACCAGTTTTGTCGATCTCATTTCGGTTTCTCATTCTTGTCTCAGTTTGTTGTTTATTTCTGTTTTTTAGTATTCAATTGATGTTAATGTAATTCGAGGAATTAAGCAAACTGATTAAACGCATTCATTAAAATTTTTAATGCACATAAGTTGAGATCCGACGGATCATATTATGGTATCAGAGAAGGTTAACTGCTTATGTAGTTTGTGAATGCTTACCAGGTCCAGGTTAAAGCATGGTGAAGGAGAATTAATCGAAGGAGATCCTGAGATTGGCTCGAGGAGAACATTATCAAGAACCATGTCTTCTCCACGAGGGGAAGAAGAAGGACATACAGAATGGGAAAAACCTGTTATTTCAGAGACTGAGTTTTTGGAGGATTTTATGAGCATGAAAGCCATGATGGAAATTCTACTCGATGAGTGAGTAGAAAGGAAGAAGAAAGAAGAAGGATCTTCATCCAAAGATGCAGAAGTGAAGAAGGAAGAAAAGGGTAAAGGAGTAGGAGGTGATGGTGATCCTCCTGAAACTAATCAAACTTTCTCTTCTTCTCATACTTCTCATTCGAATAATGCAAATCCTAATATGCCTTATTTCAAATTGGATGTTAAATTTGAATTGCCAATTTATAATGGAGATTTAGATGCTGAAAAGTTAGACAATTGGATCAAGCAGCTTGAATTATATTGCAGGGTGCAAGGCATTAATGATGACCCTTCCAGGATTCAATTGGCCACTTTGAGAATGAGTGGTATGGCTCTTACTTGGTGGGAGAGAAAGATTCAGCAAGATCTTTGAAATAATGGTAAAATTATTTCAGTTTGGAATGAATTCATTGAAGTATTAAGGAAGCAATTTTATCCTTTAGGACATATTCAACAATTAACCATGAGTTGGAAAATGTTTAGACAAGCTAAAGGACAAAGCATTCAAGATTATACTCATGAATTCAGGAAGAGGGCTATTGCATTGAATGTTTCATTAGATACACAGGAAACTCTTCTTAAGTACATTGGTGGCATGCATTCTTATTTGAAGCATACCTTGTTGATGTTTAACCCCAGTAATTTGGATGATGTATGTGTTCAAGCCACACATTTAGAAGCTAGGGGAAAAAGAAGATGGCTACTGTTAATAAAGAGGGTGAAAATCCTACATGTTCGCATTGTCAGAAGGGACATGATGTCTCCAAGTGTTGGAAACTTCATCCGGAGTTAAGGCCAAAGAATTACGGAGGAAACAAAGATAAAGGCAAAGAAAAAACTACTGCAGCGGTTATTCAAGACTTGGGATCCGACTCAGGTGATGAAACAAAGGTTACAGCTGTCGGAATCCAGGGTAAGAATAAAAGTATCTCACTTCCCATTGATGCAAAATCAAGTTCTAGTGCAAGTACAAATCTGCCATCTACTTCTAAGCAAAATGATAAAAATAGAAGTGAATTGTTTCATGTTCATGTCATTGCAAATCACAGAAATATTGATACATTGTTTGATAGTGGTTCACAAGTAAATCTGATATCAGAAGAAGTGGTTAAGAAATTGCATTTAGTTACTCTGCCTCATGAAAAATCCTATCCTCTTGGTTGGGTTACTAATGATACACGATTGCAAGTTACAAAGAAATGTGTTTTGAAATTTGCAATCACTGAAAAGTTTGTGGATGAGGTAGAACTAGATGTAGTACCACTTGACCTTTGTGGAATAGTACTTGGGAGTCCATATTTGTATGACCGGAAAGCAGTCTTTTATAGAGAGCAGAATAAGTATCATCTTTTTAAAGATGGTGTGGAATATATTGTACGAGCACATAAGATAAGAACAAACCTAGCAATAGTTTCTGCAAGACAAATGAAGAGGCTAGTAAATGCTAGTAAGAATTTTGTGTTAATGATGGTTAAGATGAAAAATGATGAGATATCTAAATCTTTTGAGGGATGTGATCCTAAACATAAATCTGAACTGATTGAAATCATTTCTGAGTATGATGATTTGTTTCAAGATCCGAAGGGGTTACCACCAAAGAGAGAGATTCAACATGAGATACATTTGCAACAGGATGTGCCACTCCCGAACATAGCCATGTACCGGATGTCTGTAATGCAGAATGAGGAAATCAAGAAGTAGGTTCAAGAGATGATTGAGAAAGGGGTCATCCGGCCAAGTACTTCTCCTTGTGGCTCTCCTATAGTCTTGGTTTCGAAGAAGGATGGGTCTTGGAGGATGTGCATTGACTAT